>JANKOE010000008.1:24156949-24169864 GCA_026284465.1 Erythroxylum citrifolium | reverse complement strand
ATTAAATATTTAAAATTTAAATTCCTATAAGAATATTCAACAAAATATTAAGATATATAATATTCATACCCTTATAAGTCATTTTATAAGTAAACAGCTAATACTAAACAGTTAATTTTATCAAACAACTCTAAAAAACAGTTAATGCAATCCGCTGGTCAAATCAGCTATATAGAATCAGCTATCAGCTAACAGCTAATAGAATCAACTAACAGCTAATGCAATCAACTGTTTGTCAAACAGGACCTATGTAGCCGGAACCCGTTAAATGACGGCCCATACAAGTTATAACAGCATATACGCCTTTGTTTAAAATCATCAGTAACTAGGCGACATTAATTTCTTTGAAAATAAAAAAGAAGAAATAGGGAAAATTCGTAGCTCCAGACGAACGTTCATACATCAATCAACGGCCCTTAAAATAGAAAGGGAAGACAAGGAAAAGCTCCAAACTTCTTGCCCAAGGCTTGAGGCTCCTCATTCTCAATTCTACCTAATGGCGGGCAAACCAGTTGTTCTCGTACTCCTTACTCAATTGTTTTTATCTCTGTTCTTGCCGGCTCTTTCAACTTCACCTGGGTAATGGTTTCTCAGATTTCGTTGATTAGTTGGGGGTGTTTTTGGGTAGTCCGAAATTTTATCCTTTAAATTGGCAAACTGCTCGATTTATGGGCAATAGCAAGTTTAGATGTGTGAAGTGAAACGATCGATTTTAGTTTTTTAGTTCAGAAGATCAGGTTTAGGGTTCCGACTCTGACTAGTTGCAGGTCTGTGTGATTTTGTATTGTTTTAACTTCACAGGTCTGGTGATGGGTACAGCATTAATGGTAGAGTGAAGATTCCGGGTATGTTTTTGACTCGCTATGTTTTTGATGTTTGAGTTGCTCTGTATTCCGTTTGTTCTAATTGTTACCAATGGTAAATTTAAGATGCTTAGTTGCACATCTTCTGATCTCGAGTTATCATCATGAATCTGGTTACGGTTATTGTTTTTAGACAATTTTCAGTTTCTGACTTGTATGAGTTTCACATGATTTCTTTTGGTTTCTTAAGTGAGGGCTGGGGGGATTAAGAATTTGAAATTTCTGAAATCTTAGTTCTGTTGCTTTCAATTCTACCATAGTTTATTTAGTTTACGAATTCTTCAAGTGGCACTTAGTCCTCATTCTTTTCTTTTTTTTTCCACTTGGGTAGGTTGTTCTATATAACTGTAGTTCTCAAACAAGGAATCCATTTCTTCCTAAAGTTTAGATATCCTGCTTGTGAGTGCTAGCGTAAACCAAGACATCAAGGTTCTAGCCATGTCTAATACTGTCAAAGCCACTCAACAAAGTATGCTGGTCTCGATGGATTTAATTTATAAAATAAAAAAAAGAACATGTAACGGTTTGAAGTGATTGGATAAGATTTCTAAGTAATATGCAAAACTCTTATTGAGGTTAGGTATTGGCTCAAATGCTGGCTAGTTTTGGCTTTTCCTTTGCTTTCACATATACAATCATTGGAAAAATGTTCTAGCAGTTGCCCTAAAACTTCTTTTTTGTAATTTTTCGCTAAAAAATATTGTGGATGGCTGTGGTCATGTTTTATCTTGTTTTTATTTGTATCCATTGAGTGTATCCCTAAAATTCATCGTTTATTGATGTACTTATCTCCAGGTATAGGTGCAAAAGGAATTAGCAATCCCGGAAAGCTATCAAATGTCAAAGTTATTCTAAATGGTGGCCAAAATGTTACTTTTCTGAGACCCGATGGATATTTTTCATTGTATCCTTTCAATATTTAACTTATTTGCTCAGTTCTAATTAAACTTGATTGTTATCACTTTTGATCACTTCTGTTAATAATTTGCTGCTTGTGTCTTCTTTTGATCTTGTAATATGTTCGATGACCACTTTTGATCAATTTTGTTAATGATTTTCTATTTATTTCGTCTTTTTTTTTGAAGCTATTTATTTCATCTTTTGATCGTGTAATATGTTTGATGACCTCAACTGTGATCATATTGTTTGTTTGGGCCTTCTGCCATTCTTTTGACCTGAACTTGATTCATTTAGGGCTTTTGATGCTATTATGGAAGTACTCTTGTTAAAGATACATCTTAATTCTGTGATTCCTTCACTCCTTGAATTCTGTTCTAAAAGCCATAATGTGCCAGCTGGGACTCATTTGATTGAAGTTAGTGCAGTCGGCTATTTCTTTTCTCCTGTAAGTTATTAATTCTATTAACTTATGTTAATCATTAAATCATCTCCAATTTAAAAGACAATCTTATTTAGTCTCTGTTTTCACGCATTCAGGTTTATCTGTTTTCACGTATTCAGGTTTATCTGTTTTCACTTTTTGTTAAGGTTATCTTCCCTTATATTCAATTGCTATTTTCTTCTCTCGTTCTCCTGGCCCACTGGAAAACCTACCAGATCCTGCATCACCTACCTTTTCATGAGCCCTCTCTTCTTCACCTGTATCATTGCCCATTGCTTCAGTTCAATAACAAATGTTCTACCCAATGATCCATAGAAATAATCATGTATGAAGCCCCAAATCGTAGTTGATTCTATTTAACCAAAGCCCTATCATTACTCATTCAATACTAGCTAAATGGCATGATGCTAGGGATTCTTTTGGTCATGATGCTTGGATTCCTGAAGGAAGAAGTTGAGGGAAAGGAAAAAGAAGGAACCAAAAATAAAACTGTGCAGACAGATTCTGAAAATATGGAAAAAAAAAGCTCTTTCCTCAATGTTTTTTAGTTTTTGGATATTCTGTTAGTAATTCCTACTGATGTTTTGGTTGGATTGAGTGAAAGTAGTGATGCTTGCTGGTGTAAATTGAGAGTATATGAGGTGGCATCTAAATTACACTAAATACATTTTTCATTGGACTGCTTATCTGTTGGAGTCGCCATCATTGAACTCTTATTTTTCAGGTCCGAGTTGATGTTAGTGCTAGATTCCCAGGCAAAGTCCAGGCAGCTTTGACAGAGAACAGAAGGGGTTTGAATGAGTTGGTATTAGAGCCACTTTCTGAAGAACAATACTATGAGGTGGATCCACCTTTTTCAGTCTTGTTTTTTCATATTTCATTTTGTAGAATTTCTGCCTGATATTACCCTTATTTTGTATAGATTCGGGAACCATTCTCCATAATGAATGTTGTGAAAAGCCCAATGGGTCTCATGATGGGATTCATGGTAGTAGTTATGTTCCTGATGCCCAAATTGGTGGAGAACATGGGTAAGGATACTTTTGGACATTTGATTATAATGTATACTGAATCTGTCCACAGCTAAGTAACTCGTGGCTTACTTAGATCTGTTACGTGGTTTTAGATGCTATACTTCCAGTTTTCCTATTATATTCATTTTGTTATGTTTGATAACAGATCCTGAAGAAATGAGGAGGGCTCAAGAAGAAATGCGAAACCAAGGAGTTCCATCCTTGGCAAACTTTTTGCCTGGAGCTGCAAGGAGCTAGATGAACTTATGTCCAAATTGGCCTAATCCATTTTTGTATCAGAAGCTGAAAGTTACATGCAGCACTTTAATTGAGATTGATTTCTACTTTCCAGCAGAATGATGCTATTTGACACTATTTCTTCTCTATCAGGAAGGTTGTAGTTATGCCTCGACAATGTTTTATGTTGGGTTACGGATACAGAAACCAATGTACGAAATTTTGTTGCTCTAATCATCATTGTGTTGTTTGCCTTAGCTTCAAGGGACAGGGATAGAGAAAAATCACACGAATAAGTGACGGATGTACAGATGAATAGTTAGTGTTACATCGATCCTTAAAGCAGGTCCAATTGAGGGTTGAGCGATAGATAAGATCAAAAGGGCCCAAAAGCAAGTATTAGGTGAGCCTGTTGGTTAGGCCCACCAATTAAGTAGTAACCGTTTTCTTCAAGGAAACAACACCAATTCACCAGTTGGTTTTCAAATTACTTGTTTATCTCAATTCTTCCCATCCCAACAGTATAGCCTAAGTACAACACACACACTAGATTTTAATTTTAAGTCTTGAAAGAAGAAAGAGAGCGTAAGATGGAGAGCTCATCAGCGACGACGAAATTAGATAAGCGATGGAGATCGAAGCCTCTTCAGAACTCTAGACCTTCTCTCGTTCTCGCCTTGTTCTCTTGCCTTGCTTGGCTTTACGTCGCCGGCCGGTTCGATTTACCAAACAGGCTCAGCTAAATTATTAAAATTGATGTCTTTCAGATGTGTTTGCCTGCACGATTTTCGTCTTCCATTTGTGATCTGAATTGTTTTAAGTTGTGAGATTGTTAGCCTTGTTTTGGGGGTTGTCGTTGGGTCGACTAAATCTAGATCAATTCACCTTGGATCTTACTGATCTTGATTCCGGTGTCACATCTCAATGCAAACCGAACTGATCATCCACGAACCCTTCTTTTCCTTTTTCTATTTTTTTTAAATTTCCCTTCTCGTTCTAAACGAATGTAGTGCGCAGATGCTAAAGAAACTGTCTTTGTTGAAACTGACAATAGACACTCGTTTTAAAAATAAAACAGTTATGTTCTTTCTGTTTTTCTTTTTCTTTGGGTGTTATGTAACGATTGAACTCTTCTGAAAACCATCAGGTTGTGGCAAGATGCAGAAAACAGAATATTACTTGCCAATCTTCTTAGGATGCATTCAGCCCAGGTTTCATTGCCATTCTCTCTTTTGTAACGTGTAAAATGTGTTCTTTTGGAAATTGTATTATGTAAAATGTTGTCATGATATAGTGATAATGGCAAGGATTTCTACTGTGTGTCGACTCAACTTGATAAATGGTAGACGTAAAAGCTTTGTTTTCATTTTTCTAAAATCTGTTTTGCTAGAATAAATTATGTTTATGTTTAACTGTTTTCAGAGACCGAGGATTCTTACGGTCGAAGATAAGTTAGCTGCCCTGGGATGCAAGTGCGTTTCTTCTTTTTCTGTATTTTCAGTCTCCAAATTCAGTTTTGTTGTCCGAGATATGTGTATTCTATATCTATGTTATGTTAATGGCTTTTAGAGATCTTGAGAGGAAGATTGTTGATGTTGAGATGGAATTAACGCTAGCAAAGAGTCAAGGGTATCTCAGGAACAAGCTGTCACTAGGTGGGTCTTCTTCGCAGAAGTTCCTTGCAGTTATTGGAGTTTATACTGGATTTGGTAGTCGCCTAAAGAGGAATCAGTTTAGAGGATCATGGATGCCTAGAGGTGAGCTGATATTTGAATCTCATTTCAACTTTACATATACTTGTATTTTCTGATCTCCTTCAGGAACCAAGATACACGTGTCTTCTTAGACTAGTTTTTGAATCCATCCTTGGATAATTTCATTGTTAAATTGTGCTGCCTTTCCTTCAAGAAACTATTTTACCTAATATAAATTTGGTCATTATTCTTACCAATTGCACCGCATTTCCTTTGTTCCTAAGAACATGATCATCATTGTATCTCTTAGACATCATTAAATCAATTCAGAACTCACTTTCTGTATTAATTCCTTAGAAATGTTGTCACCAAGTAATTTGCCGCATCACATACAACTTATGACCTGTTCTCGTCACTTTTGTAGGTGATGCCTTAAAAAAACTTGAAGAAAGAGGAGTGGTGATACGTTTTGTGATTGGTAGAAGGTATACCTTCCTGCCTTTATCCTTATGTTGAAATCTGTTATTTCTTTTGCTTCTTGTCAACTTCCTTGATTTAGATATTTTCCAATAGTGGTGCTTCATATTTGTTTAGCAGTCTTGTTATAGCTTTTTGTGTTTGAAATTGGCAGTGCCAATAGAGGTGACAGCTTGGATCGCAATATTGATAACGAGAATCGCTTGACAAAGGATTTCTTGATTCTTGTAGGTGAAGGGTTTTATGTAATGGCATTCCATTAGTTTTGCAAATCTCCATATATGTTTTAGCTTTTATCATGTTATTATGTTATTTCCCAAGTGACGGACCATAATGGAAAGTGCTGTACAGCATGAATGGAAGTGATAAAATAAACAGTCTTGATTTACTTAATTCATGTGGATCTACATTGTCCTAGTATTCCTCATATCAGTGAAAGCTTGGATTGCCTGAATATTTTAACCATGGAGTCTGAGTACATGTATAAAAAATCTGTCAGGAAGATCATGAGGAGGCTCAAGAAGAGTTGCCTAAGAAAGCAAAGTTCTTCTTTAGCACTGCAGTACAGAACTGGGATGCAGAATTTTTTGTAAAGATTGATGACAATTTAAACCTTGATCTTGGTATAGCATCAATTCTTTTATTTTTTTACCTTCAAGAGGCTTTTTTTCATATTCAATGAAAGCTATTTTCAATATTAATTGTCTTTCCTCTTTCTTGACAGAGGCATTGATTGATTTTCTTGAACGTCGTCGTGGACAAGACAGTGCTTATATTGGATGTATGAAATCAGGAGACGTGATAACTGAAGAGTACAGTCACTTATCTTTTCTCTATCTAGCCAAATGGCTATGGCTTATCATTTCCAATATATGATTGTTGTAGTCCCAACTTGAATTTTGCTACCAAGTTTTCCAGCTCACTCGAACTTCTATGAACTGATTTTCCTGTATAGGTTTGTGTATTTCTGTTCCTTATTCATGTGGATGTAGAGTGAATTCTACATAGCGCAAAATTCCTAGCTTGTCATCTCTTATTCCTGTTAGTTTGTAGGAAATTTATCTTTGTTTTTTGTTTTGTGCATGTAATATAAACTATTTCTGTTCTATTTGTGAGCTATGAGTTAGATTCAAGTTCTGAATTATGCTTGGTTTCCTTTTTTGGCTCCATAGTGGCCCAGAGTCTAATCTGATCTTACTTCAGACTCCTCTTTAAGATATTCACGTTATTGGAATTGTGCTTATCAGAAATATAAAGAAGAAAGGCTATAGGAGATGATTCTTTTTGACTATCTTCTTTGTTTGTAGGGGAAGGCAATGGTATGAGCCGGAATGGTGGAAGTTTGGTGATGAGAAATCGTAAGTGTTATAACTTGTGTATGTTAATGGTACAGAGATTCAACATTTTAATTTCGAGTTCGGTCATACGTAAAATATAACATTTTTCACCCTTAGAATGATGAAAAAAAATATGAAACTTAACCGTATTTTCCATCCTTCTTGTTTTGCTATTCCTTCTCAGGTACTTTAGACATGCCGGTGGTTCACTTATTATACTGTCTAAAAATTTGGCGCAGCATATAAACATCAACAGGTAACTATTGTTAGTATAATTCGGAAACTTGGGAAATATCTTTTAAGTTATGGAGGAGAAGTCAAGTGCATGGAAAGCTAACATATTATTAAGTTGAGAAATCAGCAATTGAAAATTATATAGCTTTTCATTGCGATGTGCACTTTGACTTGAGGAAAGTGGACTGAAGAAAATATGATGGCATTAATTCTGAAGTTTGTGAGAATAAGTATATTGACGCAGGGTAAAATTATGGCAAGTGAGGTGCTTAGCTCATTGTAGCATGTCAACAGAAGTAGTCTTCTAGTTCTTGGTACTTGGTTCTGCTGTAATAAACTCAACTTGCTGTACAGTCTTACATCTTGGTTGACATATATTACATTGAGTCATCCAATATTTACCATGTGCAGTGCATCGCTGAAGACTTACGCTCATGATGATACATCAGTAGGATCTTGGATGATCGGTCTTCAGGCAACCTATATAGATGACAATCGCTTATGCTGCCTTGGCATTAAACAAGGTAGATTTTGTCTACCTGAAATTGTTAAAATTTTCTTGTACTTGTTTCTTGAAGAGTGAATTTGCAATTTTTCTTTTTGGAACTGAAAATAGCATGCCTAGAAAATAAGAGAAAGAACCGACTAAAGAGCATCAGAAAAAATTATTAGATTTGTATTTTAGTTTTTTAAATTGGCGAACTTGTCATACTATTTGAGCGAAGTTCTCACATAGTTTTCTCACGTAGAATCTGCAGCCAGTACTAACCAATGATGTTTAACTCTTCATTTACAGACAAGCTGTGTTCATTGGCTTGATTAGAGAGGACAAATGCTTCTGTTCCATCAACTTGGCCAGATTAATCCTGCAGGATTTTGTTTTTCTGGATGCAGTAAGATTTGGCGGGTATATACTTGCATCTCTTCTAATTCCATCTGCTTCAAGTTTATCTGGAGGATTGACTACAGTATTCTTTGTAGACTTGGGATACCCACAGGCTAACTAGACTCAAATTTGGAGCTGTATTTGGAGCTGTTGATTTCAACTGCTCCAATAAAAGTTTCCTCACGAGCTCTTCTCATGCAACAAGCTTGTCTTTTTCTAGTAATATGATATTGTTTGCCACCACAGACGTTTTATCATTACTGTTTCCAACAGCAAGCTCATAAATATATATAATTTATTTCATTTAATAACATTTTTCTGCCCATAAGCTAAACTCTACCAAGTTCCAGGTCTGCGGTCCAGTTTTATGTGAGGTGTTAGAAAAGGACTAGGGAGGATAGGTTTATGGGCATTGGATAAGTGGTGAAAAGCTGAATCAAATTTCAGAAGCAAAAGGGCAGAATTAAAATACTGGGTATTTTATAAGATGTAAACGAAAGAGCTAACGAATACAAAATCCTTAAGATGTAATAAACTGCAAAATGTTAGATAACATGTACACCTATACAACTAGAATATAGAACATATTTATAATTAGAAGATGGACATTATTATGTATTAAAAAAGATAAGCATTCTTTTATACTTCGGTATAATTACCAAATCAATAGTCTGTATTTATATGAATATTGGACTCAGACTTTATCAATGTGAAATTAATATAGTAGTATAATTAAAAGAAAAAATTGGTTCAATAAATTTATTATCAATTTAATATTATATTATGTTAATAATGATAATTTGAATTGCTAAAAATAAAGATAAATCAGTTCTAACATAATAACCTAATAATGTTAAGTACAATTAGAATAATATAATTGTAGTCTAGATATAATTCTTGCCAAACTCAAACATATTATTCTTATTTTTTCAATCTTAACGTAGTTAAAATAATTTTAACGAGTATCATATTCAATCTTAGATTTTTAGATTACAAAGATCTTTATTGTTTGTATTTTTTCATTTTTATGATAATATTTATATTAAATTAAGGGAAGTTCTAGTTCATAGTTTTAATAATAATAAAACATATTATCTACTCCCTCCGATTCGTTTGAGAGGAATGCACACTTATTAAGAAAGTTAATGAAATGTCTGATATACCCTTATTAATTATATATTAAAGTGCCTTGAAAATATAATCTGTGTAATTAAGATGTGAGAGAAATTAAAGGTTAATTTTAGAAGTAAAATTATAAACATGCATACAAAGTTAAAAATGACACTTATTTTAAATAATTAAAATGTATCTAAAACGACACTTATTATAAATTAGAGAGAGTATTAGTTATCACTTTCCAGTAAATACATTGATCGTTAGAGTTGGATTTCATGGGGTAGGTGGGGTCTAGGTAAGTAGTATATATATTATATAATGAAGAATATTCTCTTTGATGCCAGGTTCTTAAACACAGAACACAACTTCCTCTCAACGAAGTCGACAATTCAGTTTATAATGCTTCTTTTTTCTCTTGGTTTTCATTAAGCTAATGTGGAAGCAAACATTCGACAATTTTTTTTAAAAACGACGTCGCTTTTAGCGACAAACATTCTGACAGTGTTTAAAAAAAAACAATGTCACTGTATGTTAGATGCACATTAGATAAATTTTTATATTGACATAATAATCTACAAATTATACTAATTAGGTATTTCACATTAAGTAAATTTTATACGACAGACGAATTATGAGAAATCAATTACAAAATTTTTTTGACCCATACCTTTTTACTATGTGAACACGACTACTCGTGACCCACTTGTCAATATCACCTTAATTCCGCGTATACATTTTTGGAAAAAAAAGTATGAAATATGTCCTAATAGTGTCCTTTCTATTGTCCAGGGTCACCTGGATTCTGGACATAATCGGAGGACAATTTGAATAAGCAATTGATGCACTGACCAAGTCGCAAGGATATATTTAATATTTGGTTTGTGTCCACGTCATGGCTGGATTGTGTCAAATAATCTTATCAACAATGTCTACTTGCGTGTCAACCAGGTAATCCTAAATTGTTACTCGTATAAATAATTCCAGTGGAGTAAAATTTTGTCGTTGGACACGGGTAGCTGTTTTTAGCTGTACCAAATGGAAGTAAGTTCCCTCCAGGTCAAAACACCGGTATTACATCTAGTTTGGAGAATTAATATCTATAATTAATGACACAACCGTTTTACATTACCAGTCGTAAGTGTGGGTGTATCAATTTTCTATTCTTTTGTTTAGCCAAATTTATGGTTCCCAATCCCATTTGATTGTAATCAATTTTCTTTCTTTTGTTGGAATTTGTTTCATCTTTAAGTCGTACGTGCCATTGCTGATCCATATATATTTCCTGGTTTCTCTTGCGCTGCGATTTCACCTTCTGAACAATTTGAAACGATGGCTTTCCTTCATATACAAATCAGTAATAAAATATTTCACTAAAATAATTAACACAAACTGAGTTCAACGCTGTGGAAATTAACTATTGGTTAGACACACTTTACGTTTGTACAGAAAATATAGTCCTACTTTTATCTAATAGTTTGTCTAAAAGTCATCACAATATTTTCCTACGAGTCGAACGTACTTTAGCATAAAACTCTCATTGGTTTTATTATTTTGTAGTCGTAACCATATAACTACTAATATCAAACTATTTATCTTCTTTAAAACCTATCCCCTCCTTACCATCAATCCACACTGCAAAATGGTACTAAATTGAGTATTGCTCACGCTAGTCATGCGTTTATCCCCAGTGTTAGTCTTCTTGAAACCTACCACATGCATATCTTAGCTCTCAATCTTATCTCTTTGGTCAGTTATGTGAAACATGATCAAATGTTAAACTGTTTTCGTATAGCTGTCAAGTACAAGATTTGAATGCAGGTTATAATCTTGGGACAGGTCACAAAGAGTGTCGATTTTTTGAGATCATTTATCTTCGTCATCCTTTGAAACTTGTGTTCACTATTACAACCACTGACTCCTCCATTCACCAATAGCATCTTCATCTTAGTCATGCTTCACTCGGTAAATTTCACCATTTAATTTCTCTTAGACTTATATGATCCACAAAATTTAGGTTTTTTAGATTGTCGGCAAACCACCTATTTTGTCTTTTAATGATAATGATTCTATTTCAAACAAATCATTCAACTTAATTCATTATGATATTTATAGTCCTTCTATTTCTTTCGTGAATAGACTTTGTTAATTTATATTATTTATTGATGATTATTTTCATTTCTCTTGAATTTTTATTTACCAAAAATTTATATTACTAATAAGTATACATTTTGCATATTTATAAGCGTTAAATTAGCTTGTAATTTATCATCTATAGCATGTTTGATGTGATACGATAAGAAAATCATTTTGCAGTCAGCCTAATGAAGATAAAATTGTAGTAGTGGTAAGAGTTGTTCAAAGACTTCCCAAGCAAATTAGGACCGAAATTATTTGTTCTGAGAGCAGCCTAATGTCTTGGTTTAACAGTAAAGGTGGATGGTTGTCAATAACCCCGTACGATTACGAAATATAACTACTTTGTCCTGCAGAGTACTGTTGCCTTCAAATCAATCAAGTAGCAAGAAAAGTCGAAGTTTCATACCCGAAGAAGAAAACAGACAAGGAAAACAGAGCGGCAGAAGATGTGACTTCTTGTAAATTATTGCTATGCAGGTGCGTTAGATAGAGTGAGCTTCTCAACGTGCCACCTTCCTTTCCTAGAACAATTGACAATCTAAATCATAAACACGTAACAACCCAAGAGGCTTTTGCTTTTAATGTACTTCCTCAATGGAGTTATTTATTGCATTGTTAGGTCTTTAAGTTTAAACTCGACTGGTAATCAAGCTTCAGGTAGATTTTAATCGTTTTTTAATTTCTTAGCTGAGGGTTTACCAGAGAAATAAGATTAAAGAAGAAATGAAAATGATATCGGGATATCTAGGTTGATTCCCTACTAATCTACAATATAATTTAAAGCAACAGATATAACTTTAAAAGCAATTACCACGTTATATTTATAGTTGTACGGAACTGAGAAATATTATTCAAAACTTTGTTTATGTCAAATTATATATATTCTGTTGTATATATATAGAGAAATGGACACTCGCCTCAACTGCAAGATCTATGGGCACCTCAGCTGCAAAATGATTTTCATATCATATATAGAGACAAAATTCTGGATTTGAACGTAGTTATGTTATAAAGGAAAAATCGAAGTCAATTAGAAACAAACATAATGGATAATAACTTTGTAACTAACATGATGGATGATAACTTAGTAGAGGGCAACATAGATTGATTCAAGCTCAAGGATGTTAGAAATCAGAGAATTTGGTAACAAAGGCTGCACCGATGCCAAACAGGTTAGGAGAACAGGAGGCAGCTTCCTAGGGGCCTCAAAAGATTGAGAAACAGTGAAGAACCGGTGCCGATATGGAATATAGTTTCAATGCTAGACTTATAAGGGTTAGAGTGATGAAGAGACAAAAGGACATCGACACTAATGTTAAAAGTTGTGTATATCATCGGGTTCGTAGCATGAAATTTGAGGATGCAAATAAATAAAATTTTCATTGAACTTTAAGCAATTTATATGTAATCCTAAACTATAATTAAATACCCTTCTTAGGAGGCATATTTAGCCTCTTTTTCATTCAATTATTTTCCAGACTTTCTTAGCATTAAAGAAAGCTTATGAGCAAGATTAGGGGAAGATTCATGGAAACAATTTGTGCAGATTTCTTCTGGCTCTTGCTTCTTTACTTTCTTTT
>JANKOE010000008.1:24084934-24100680 GCA_026284465.1 Erythroxylum citrifolium | reverse complement strand
AATTAGTATTGTCCTCTTTGGTCAGGGAAATCTCTCTCCAGGATTCCCCTGACCAAAGAGGACAATACTAATTTATGGGGGTTGCAGGGGGTTATGGTTAGGCTTGTTTCCCCTGGACCCTAGATTGCGGGGGCTTATGGCTAGGCCTGTTTCCCCCGGATCTAACAATATGTCTCCCAATTTCTAGTTGATTTGTCATTCTGCTGCCATTTTTCAACTAATTACCTATGGCAAATGTCACCTAATTATTTGTCCACTTGTCACTCAATCATGCTACCATTTGTCAATTATTTCATAGGCTTAGTCATCCTAATTTTTCATGTGTCAATTTGTCTTGCCACTTGGTATTTTCCTAGTCCAAATATACATATTAATTCATTACTTTTCTAATGGTAACAATTAATTCCAAATTTAATACTTGTAACCAATCAAACCAAAATTTAAGACATAAACAATACACAATTTACTTCATGATCATTTTAAGCCTGTCATACCCCAGAATATGTCAATTGAGTGCATATACTATCTTTACATTGTGTACGAAATCATCATTCATGTGTGTATGCTAATGATATGCATGTAAGTGAAATGCATTTCCTTAATTCTCAGTGATATTAATAGTCTAGGGTTCTAACCCTTAATATGGAAAACGAGTTATTACAAAAGATTGGTTTATAAAGTTAGATGACACTCCATAAGACTATTGGACTACTTATAGAACAATCATACCACACCATTTAGGCCAGTTTATGAAATCTTATCATTTACTAGAGCATAAAGCATTTTAGGCTATAAAATTTCTTAACTATTATTTAGATAATGCAATTGAAAAATGCATATTCTGAATGAATGAACTAGATGAGTGGTGCAATATGGCATAATAAAATTTAAGGATTTAAAAGGAGAAGACAAATAAGAGGTATGGCCAATATATAAAGCATGCTAAAGGCCATGCAGGTTTTTATAGGAGGTTCATAAAAGATTTCTCAAAATTTGCTAAACTTCTTTGTGATTTACTTGAGAAACATGTGCCTTTTAATTTTGATGAACAATGTCTAAATTCTTTCAAAATTTTAAAAGAAAAATTGATTACCGCTTCTATTATTGTTGCATATGATTGGGACAAATCATTTGAACTTATGTGTATGCAAGTGATTATGTTGTATGGGTTGTCTTGGGCCAAAACAGGAAAAAGTTTTTCATGCAATTTATTACACTAGTAAAACCTTGAATAATGCTCAGATGAATTATGCTACTACTTAAAAACAATGGCTAGCTATAGTTTTTGCATTTCATAAATTTTGTTATTTTCTGATTGGAACCAAAGTGATTGTTTATACTGACCATGCTACTATTACGTATTTGATTCAAAGAAAGACTCCAAGCCTAGGTTAATTAGGTGGATCTTACTCCTTCAAGAGTTTGAACTTGAGATAAGAGACAAGAAGGGATCCAAAAATCAAGTTGCAGATCACTCGTCCCACCTAAAAGGAGAAAAGCTCTGAGATCATATGGTAATTAATGAAACTTTTCTTAATGAGTAGCTTCTACCTGCTATTAAGACTTCTATTCCTTAGTTTGTTGATTTTTTGAATTATATCATAAGTGGTCTTTTGCCTCTTGATTTGACTTATCAACAAAAGAAGAAATTTTTAGTTAATGTTAAATATTATTTGTGGGATGATCCTTTTTTGTTTAAGTGTTGTGTTGACAAAGTTGTAAGAAGGTGTGTCCCAAAAGCGGAGGTAGAGAGTATCTTGCATCATTGTCATTCATCAAAATTTGGAGGACACTTTGGTGGAGAAAAAACATTGACAAAGGTATTACAATGTGGATTTTACTGGCCTACTTTATTTAAAGACTCCTTTGCTTTTATAAGTGCTTGTGATAAATGCCAAAGAGTGGGGAATATTTCTAAGCATCATGAGATGCCACTCAATTTGATCTTAGAGGTAGTGATCTTTGATGTTTGGGGGATTGACTTCATAAGACCCTTTGTGCCATCTTTCAACAACAAATATATTTTTTGTAAAAGTAGATCATGTGTCCAAGTGGCTGTGGCATTACCTACAAATGATTCAAAAGTGCTGCTAAAATTCTTGAAGGAATTTTTTACACGA
Source organism: Erythroxylum citrifolium (assembly GCA_026284465.1). Taxonomy (NCBI): domain Eukaryota; kingdom Viridiplantae; phylum Streptophyta; class Magnoliopsida; order Malpighiales; family Erythroxylaceae; genus Erythroxylum; species Erythroxylum citrifolium. The sequence continues at coordinate 24,098,560 of JANKOE010000008.1, read as the reverse complement.
TTTGGAGTACCACGTTCGGTCATTAATGATGGAGGCTCACACTTCTACAATAGACACTTTACAGCTTTGTTGACCAAATATGGAGTGACACACAAAGTAGCTATGCCATATCATCTTAAAAAAACTGGCCAAGTGGAAGTATCTAATCGAGAAATCAAGAGGATCTTAGAAAAACCGTCAACGGGTCAAGAAAAGATTGATCACGCAAATTGGATGATGCATTATAGGCTTATAGGACTGTATATAAAACCCCTATTGGTATGACTCCATATTGTTGATCTATAGAAAGAACTATCACTTACTTGTAGAACTTCAACAAAATGCTTATTGGGCACTTAAATAGATCAATATGGATGAGTAAGTGGCAGGGGAAAAAGAAAATTGCAATTAAATTAAATGGAAGAGTTATGATTTGATGAGTATGATAATGCAAGGTTGTACCAGTAGCGCACCAAGATGTGGCCTGATCAAAAAATTCAGAAAAGAAGCTTTGAACCCGGGCAACGTGTTCTTTTGTTCAATTCAAATCTTAGTTTATTTCCAGGTAAGCTTAAGTCACAATGGTCCGGTCCATTTATGGTGGTCAAGGCATACCCTCATGGAGTTGTGGATATTGGACCCCGTTTCTGGAGCCCAACTATCTGGAGTTATAAAGCGTGAGCTGGTTTCCTTGTAGGGTTATGTCAATGGACCCTCATTAGCCGTCATCTCACAAGGGTAGCGTGCTCACACCAACTAATCACCAATATGTCTCCAGTTTATTTTGAAATAAGAACCATCTCATTCGGAGCTCTATAGCTCAAGATATGCTTAAAAATCCAAAGTGTGTTCATAATCCAGTCATGCTCTTCCAACTGATCCCTCTCTTTCTTCCATAAATCTTTTGTTTCTAAACATAAAAAACTACCAATTTTAATGGAGAGATATAAAAATGTGTTAGGAATCTATTGCTTTAAGAATCTCTTCATTCGGAGGTCAGGTTGTGAAGTTATGGCCAAAAGAATCAAACATGCTCATGTCCTCAATCATGTTATACCTATCTTGAGACAATTAGTATAACTTTCACTACGGATATCTGATTAAGTTTAACTTTAGACGGTTTCGAAGAGGACTTCTAGATTTACAACTTTTGTGAAGAACTCAAAGCACGATTTTGTCATTTGGATGGTCAAAACACAGGCCATCTAAAACCAAATGGGCAGACCGTGTAACCCATGGGTCTGGCAATTTTTCTGCATCAGGAATACACGGTTAGTGTCTATATATACAGCCTGACCGTGTAACCTTCAGGTTTAATGAAAATTTTCACTCTCCAAAACTCCTCCAATGGATCCTAAATCCATTCCAACATCCCTTTTACTCATAATCTCCTCAAATTCACCTCTTCTAGTGCAATATCACTTCATATCCCTTCAACTACTAAGTACATCTCATTAACCCTTGAATCTCAACTCAAATAATTCATCACATACAATCTTTCCAACTCTAACATGCTATTCTAATACTAACAACAATTTGCAATCTCAACAAAGAAGAATATGCACATACACATTCCACTTCCACATCCATTATACTCAACCCAAAAAAACAAAATCATACACAAGAGGAACTTCTCAAATTCTCATTTTCATTTTTTGAACAAAGTAAATGTTTGAACAAGTTTTACTTACATATCAACATAGACATCAAACTTAATACAAAATACAAAAGGATGCTCATGTTTTATGACTATAAAGCTATCTAAAATAGTCACTAACTTAGAACAAAAGATTTCTAGCTATCTTGAAGTTTCCGAATGCCTTGCAAGGATTGCTAATCTTCTCGTTCTGCACCTAAAGAAGGAAAATGATGGGTTGAGCTACACAGCTCAATGGCTAATATATTTATAGCCATTGACAACGAGCCATATAATGAAACATATATGTGAATGTTCATATAGGCATACACGCCTTATCTTAATCTAGCAATGTAAGTTCAACATTCACAATTCTAATTCACAACTCATAATTCAATACATCATCACAACATATTGAATGTAATTTATCATCAAAGCATAACACTCAATTGCATCATAACTTAACATGTCAAAATGAAAATGCACAAATAATTGGCTCGAGGGTTCCGTGGAACAAAACGGAGAAATCGAAGCTTATACCGTGAACGAAACGAGTCCACTTTTTGAATCTCGTATGCCACAAGCGGGTAGCCAGGAGAAGGCTTTATGTCGACGTGCACGAGACTACGAAACGGTTCCACTCTTACCCAAACACAATCAACTCTCATGCTTAATTCAATCAATCACAAATTTGTATTCTCATGCTCTTTCCTTCTTTCCATTTAAATCAAAATGCCATGATACAATTCCAAGGCATAGTATGATCATACTCATAATTCAACTATATCAAAATGTCATATTTCTTTCAATGCAATATGTAAAACACATCATAATGAATTTCCCACATCACAACAATTCACAATTTAGAAATTCAAGGATATACACACACACATAGGCACATTGCCCATTTATACAATAACCATAAATATTTTACCCACCTTATTTCGCTTGAAAGTCCAAACTCAATTGTGCCCTTCCTCTTACTCTTAGGTAGGTTTTTCTTGATTTCCTAACAAAATTCTCATTCAATCCAAATTCAAATGGAAATCTCCTAAAACTTCCATAATCACAACAAATGAAATCAACACAAATCAAGCTCAAACCTAACCTACCTATAGTCCATCTAGGTTAGAAAAACCTAAACCTAGCTTAGAAACCCTAAAATCAAATGGGTTCCCTTAAATCATCTTCTTCCAACACAACACCCATTCTCTCTTTAATCCCTTCATTCTCAACACAACCCATTTCTTTAATAAAGCAAGAAGAAAAGATGATTAACTTACCTTAACAAGCTTGATTTCTCCTCTTTTTCTTCTTCTTTCTTCCCTTTCTCTCTTCTTCCACGATTTTCTCCTTATTTTCTTCCTCGACATTTTTTTTCTTCTCTTCTTTCTCTCTTATATGACATTCTCTCTTCTTTCTTCTAATTCAAGACAATATTTTAGTTGTCTTTCCCATTTTTTCCCTCATTTAACTAGTCTTTCCATATTTACCCTTCTTTCACTTAATTTCATCTACTAGCTCCTTAATCTATCTTAATTCTAACTAAATCCTAATCTTTCCCTCAAATTTCTAATTAATGACTCAATTCTAATAAATAAATAAATAATAAACAAAGAAAACATAAATAAATAATTAAACAAATAATAAGTAATTTAGAAAAAAAATTCAGGATCCAACAACTCTCCTCCCCTAAAAGAATTTCATCCTCAAAATTTTTACCTGAGTCATCGAAGAGGTGTGGATACTTCTCCTTCGTTGCTTCTAAGGGCTCCTATGTTGCCTCCTCTTTTGCATGGTTCTTCCATAAGACTTTAACCAGTTTCACTGTCTTGTTTCTCAAGATCTTTTCCTTCGAATCTAGGATCTCCACTAGTTGCTCCTCATTTGTCAAATCCTTCCTTAATTGGACTTCTGAAGGTTGAACTATGTGTGAAGGATCTGATCGGTACTTCCTCAACATTGATACATGGAAGACATTGTGAATCTTAAACAATTTCGTTGGCAAAACTAACTTGTAAGCTAAAGGCCTAATCTTCTCAATGATCTCATAAGGGCCTATGTATCTTGGACTAAGCTTACCTTTTTTACCAAATCTTAAAACTCCCTTCCATGGAGAAGCTCTAGCAAAGCTTTGTATCCAACTTCAAATTTCATATCTTTTCTATGTGCATCCGTGTAGCTCTTCATCTCCTTTCACCTTCCTCATCCTAACAAATAGGAGTTCTACACCTCCTACCATATAAAGCTTCATAAGGTGCCATTTGAATTCCTGAGTGGTAGGAATTATTGCAAGCAAATTCGATTAAAGGCAAATGATCATCCCATGAGCCTTTAAAATCCATAACATAGGCTCTCAACATTAACTCCAGGGTTCATATTATTCTCTTCGATTGTCCATCAGTCTGTGGATGGAAAGCCATACTAAAGTGCAACTTAGTTCCCAAAGCCTCTTGTACGCTTTCCTAAAATCTGAAGGTGAACTTGGGATCTCTATCCAAGACTATCAAACTTGGAATACCATGAAATCTGATTATATGTATTTCTTGGCCAAAACATTCAAAGAATCTGTCTGTTTAATTGGCAAGAAATGTGTGGACTTGGTTAGCCTATCCACAATCACCCATATTGCATCATGCTTCCTGCTAGTCCTTCGCAATCCCATCAAGAAATCCATCGTAATATTTTCCCACTTCCATTCGAGAATCGACAAAGGTTTAAGCTTGCCTGAAGGTGCCTGGTGTTTAGCCTTGACTTGTTGGCAAACTAAGCATCTTTTAGCATATTCTGCAACTTCTTTCTTAATTCCTTTCCACCAGAAATGCTCCTTCAAATCTCTATACATTCTCGTACTTCCTAGGTGCATTATGTGCCTCGTCAAGAATCTCGTCTTTCAACTCTTGCATATCTGGAATACATAGTCTGTTTCCTACCACCATCAATCCATCTTCCCTTACCTCTATTTTAAAAGGTTTACCATTTTTAATCTCTTCTCTGAGCCTGCTCAAGTACTCATCCTGTTCCTGCAATTCCTTAATCTTCTCATTCAATACTGGCCTTACTCTAAAGTTAGCCAATATATAATTAGTTTCAACATGTCTCAATGTCACCCTGATTTTGGCTAATTCCTTCAACAAAGGAAGATACACTGTCTCCATATACTCCATAGTCGATTTTCTACTTAGTACATCTGCTACTACATTAGATTTCCCCGGGTGTTAGTCTATTATCAAGTCATAATCTTTAAGTAGCTCTATCCATCTTCTCTGTCTCAAATTTAACTCTTTCTAACTCATAAGATACTTAAGACTCTTGTGGTCTGTAAACACCCTGGTGGTGACTCCATATAAGTAATGTCTCTATATTTTTAATGCAAAGATTATAGCAGCTAACTCCAAGTCATGCGTAGAATAATTCATCTCATAAGGTTTCAATTGCTTAGAAGGATAAGCAATCACCTTATCTCCTTGCATCAACACACAGCCTAATTCCTTCCTCGAGGCATCACTATACACTATGTATCCATCATTACCCGAAGGCAAAGTCAAAATCGGTGCACTCGTCAATCTGTACTTAAGCTCCTAAAAGCTTTTCTGACATTCATCTGTCCACACAAACTTCTTATTCTTCCTGGTCAATTTGGTAAGTGGTGCTGCTATTATGGAAAAGCCCTCCGCAAACCTCCTGTAATGCCCAACTAAACCTAAGAAACTCCTCATTTCTGCTATATTCTTAGGTGCTTCCCACTTCACCACAGCTTCTATTTTCCTCGGATCCACATGTACTCCTTCCTTCGAAATCTCATGTCTAAGAAAAGTTACTTCCCTTAGCCAAAATTCACATTTGTCAAATTTGGCATACAACACATTCTTCCTCAATGTCTCCAAAGCAATCCTCAAATGTTCCTTATGCTCCTTGTCACGCTTAGAATAAACCAATATATCATCAATAAAGACAATGATAAATTGGTCTAAGAAGGACTTAAAGACTCGATTCATTAAGTCCATAAAAGCTGCATTTGTTAACCCAAAAGGCATGACCAAGAACTCAAAGTGGCCATACCGTATTCTAAAAGCAGTATTTGACATATCAGACTCTTTTATCCTTAATTAGTGGTAACTTGATCTCAAATCTATCTTAGAAAAGACTCTTGCCCCTTGCAATTGATCAAACAGATCGTCTATTCTTGGGAGCGGATATCTATTCTTGATAGTGACATGATTGAGCTTCCTTTAATCCACACACACACTCAACAATCCATCTTTCTTCTTCACAAAAAGGACCAGAGCTCCCCAAGGTGAAGAGCTCGGCCTTATGTACCCTTTCTCCAATAATTCTTTCAATTGCTCCTTAAGCTCCTTCAATCCTGCCAGAGCCATTCTATAAGGTGAACTCGATATTGGCATTGTGCCCAAAAGAAGCTCAATGAGAAATTCAATTTTCCTAGGTGGTGGCAGTCCTGGTAATTCCTCGGGAAAGACATCCAGGAATTCCATGACCACAGGTATTTCTTCTAACTTCCCTCCATTTGCTTTGTGTCTACCACAAAGGCCAAAAATGCTTCACATCCTTTCCTTATCAGTTTTTCTGTTGTTAGAGCCGAAACCATTTTAGTCGGACTCACTTTTTCCCCTATAAACACCACCTTTCTACCCTTGCCAATTTCGAACTGCACGATCTTTTGTTTGCAATCCAAGTTGGCGTTATACTTCTCTAAGTTGTCTATACCCAAAATCACATCTAATCCTCCTATCCTCATTGGCATTAGATCCACCACTAATTGTTTCCCTCCAATATGTATCTCACAGTCTCTATATACTTGACTAATAATAATACATTGGTCGATTAGAGTACTAACCATCAAAGGAGTATCTAATCGGCTCAATTCTCTACCATTCATAATTCTGTTTGATGGAATAAACGAATGGATGGAACCCGGATTAACCAAAACAACAATATCCTCATCAAATAATTTAATCATACCAGTTATGACTTCTGGAGCTGTCTCTGCATCCTCCTTAGTCATAGCAAACACTCTAGCTGGTGCTTGTGTCCTCAATCTCTTCCTAGCCGCATCAGAATTGCCCACTTCAGTTATTGTCCTGTATCTCACTGTCTCGGCCCTCTTTGAAGCTTGCATCTGACTTCTCTCATGTCTTGCATTCTGAGGGCACTCTCTTGCCATATGTCCTTTCTCCTCGTAATTGAAGCACGCTCCAGTCAATCGGTAACATTCCCCTCTATGAAACCTTCCGCAATGATCACATTTGGGAATGGTTGGCTTATCCCCCATCTCCCCTCCTACTGCCTCCGGTCGTTGAGGCTTGAAGTGAGGCAGTTTTCATCTGTTTAGCCCTACTTGCTCCACTGCTCCTCTCCTCAGACTGTGCAGGGAAAGTCCTGGTACTCCTTTCTGACATAGGACTACCACCTCCCCTTTTAAACTGTTCTCCACATTTTTCGCTCTCACTACTGTTTCAACCAGCTGCTAGAAATCGCAGAAATTATGTGCCACTACTTTCTCTCTGATGGACAAGTGCAATCCCACTTCAAACCTTCGGCACCTAGTCGTTTCGCTCATCATTAACTCAGCTGCATATTGGGCCAATTGTGTCAATCGACGCTTATATTTACTCACCGTCATCTCCCTCTGGGTGAGGCTCAAAAACTCTCTCTGCTTTTGCTGGATGTACACTTCAAACAAATACTTCTTCTTATAAACAATCAGGAAGTCCTTCCATGCCAACACTAGTAGCTTCATCTGACTTCCCGGGACACTCTCCCACCAATGCAAAGCATCCCCTTATAGCAAACTTGCAACATATTCAACCTTCTCGTCATCTTCACAATCCATCTACTCCAATATCCATTCTGTCTTTCTCAGCCATGTCTTAGCTTCCTCGGGATCAGTGGTCCCGTAAAAGCCCACAACTCCATACTTCCTGAGCTTGTCGAATTGCTTCCCCTTCTTAACTTGGGATGGAGCAGAAGATTGCGACATCTGTCCCATAGCTTGGACAAACGCCTGAGTGAAGTCTTGGAACATCCTCATATCAAAGGTAGGCACTTGTTCTGACAGAGTAGGTGACTCCCTCACTTTCATTCGTAGGTCGGGTTGTGAAGTTATGGCCAAAAGAATCAAACATGCTCATGTTCTCAATCATGTTGTACCTATCTCGGGACAATTGGCATAACATTCATTAGGGATATCGGATTAAGGTCAACTTTAGAAGGTTTCGAAGAGGGCTTTTAGATCTACAACTTTTATGAAGAACTAGAAGCAAGAGTTTGTCATTTGAAGGGTCAAACCATAGGCCGTGTAAAACCACACGGGCAGACCGTGTAACCCACAGGTAGACCGTGTAACCTACGGGTCTGGCAATATTTCTGCAACAGGAATACACGGTCAGTGTCTATATAAACGACCTGATTGTGTAACCTTCAGGTTTAACTAAAATTTTCACTCTCCAAGACCCCCCCCCAATGGATCCTAAATCCATTCTAACATCCCTTTTACTCATAATCTCCTCAATTTCACCTCTTCTAGTGTAATGTCACTTCATATCCCTTCAACTGCTAAGTACATCTCATTAACCCTTGAATCTCAACTCAAATAATTTATCACATACAATCTTTCCAACTCTAACATGCTATTCTAATATTAACAACAATTTACAATCTCAACAAAGAAGAATGTGCACATACACATTCCGCTTCCACATGCATTATACTCAACCCAAAAAAACATAATCATACACAAGAGGAACTTCTCAAATTCTCATTTTCTTTTTTGAACAAAGTAAATGTTTGGACAAGCTTTACTTACATATCAACATAGACATCACACTTAATACAAAATACAAAAGGATGCTCATGTTTGATATGCTTATAAAGCTATCCAAAATAGTCACTAACTTGGTAGAAAAGATTTCTAGCTATTTTGGAGTTTCCAAATGCCTTGCAAGGATCGCTAATCTTCTCGTTCTACGCCTGAGGAGGGAAAATGATGGGTTGAGCTACACAGCTCAGTGGCTAATATATTTATAGCCATTAGCAACGAGCCACACAATCAAACATATATATGAATGTTCATATAGGCATAAACGCCTTATCTTAATCTAGCAATGTAAGTTCAACATTCACAATTCTAATTCACAACTCATAATTCAATACATCATCACAACATATTGAATGTAATTTATCATCAAAGCATAACACTCAATTGCATCATAACTTAACATGTCAAAATGAAAATGCACAAATAATTGGCTCGAGGGTTCCGTGGAACAAAACGGAGAAATCGAAGCTTATACCGTGAACGAAACGAGTCCACTTTTTGAATCTCGTATGCCACAAGCGGGTAGCCAGGAGAAGGCTTTATGTCGACGTGCACGAGACTACGAAACGGTTCCACTCTTACCCAAACACAATCAACTCTCATGCTTAATTCAATCAATCACAAATTTGTATTCTCATGCTCTTTCCTTCTTTCCATTTAAATCAAAATGCCATGATACAATTCCAAGGCATAGTATGATCATACTCATAATTCAACTATATCAAAATGTCATATTTCTTTCAATGCAATATGTAAAACACATCATAATGAATTTCCCACATCACAACAATTCACAATTTAGAAATTCAAGGATATACACACACACATAGGCACATTGCCCATTTATACAATAACCATAAATATTTTACCCACCTTATTTCGCTTGAAAGTCCAAACTCAATTGTGCCCTTCCTCTTACTCTTAGGTAGGTTTTTCTTGATTTCCTAACAAAATTCTCATTCAATCCAAATTCAAATGGAAATCTCCTAAAACTTCCATAATCACAACAAATGAAATCAACACAAATCAAGCTCAAACCTAACCTACCTATAGTCCATCTAGGTTAGAAAAACCTAAACCTAGCTTAGAAACCCTAAAATCAAATGGGTTCCCTTAAATCATCTTCTTCCAACACAACACCCATTCTCTCTTTAATCCCTTCATTCTCAACACAACCCATTTCTTTAATAAAGCAAGAAGAAAAGATGATTAACTTACCTTAACAAGCTTGATTTCTCCTCTTTTTCTTCTTCTTTATTCCCTTTCTCTCTTCTTCCACGATTTTCTCCTTCTTCTCTTCTTTCTCTACGTTTTTTCTTCTCTTCTTTCTCTCTTCTACAACATTCTCTCTTCTCTCTTCTAATTCAAGACAACATTTTAGTTGTCTTTCCCATTTTGCCCTCATTTAACTAGTCTTTCCATATTTACCCTTCTTTCACTTAATTTCATCTACTAACTACTTAATCTAACTTAATTCTAACTAATTCTAATCTTTCCCTCAAATTTCTAATTAATGACTCAATTATAATAAATGAATAAATAGAAAACAAGCAAAACATAAATAAATAATTAAACAAATAATAAGTAATTTAGAAAAAAATTCTGGATCCAATAGTGGAGATAGAGGATCAACAGTCCAATCAAACTTTCAAAGTCAATAGCCAAAGGTTAAAGCATTATGTTGGCAAAGATCAATTTCATAAGAAGCCCACTATCACCCCCTTCGATCCCAAGTAGTATGTCATGGAGCAGCCTAACTAGAAGATAAACGAAGCAGCTTGTTGGGAGGTAACCCAATGATTCTCAACTTGTTTTCACTTTTAATATTTTTTATTTATTTTCATGAATTAAATTTTACTTTAGTTTGAATTACTTGTAAGGTCGTAATGTAGATGGATGCTCACCTATGGAAGCACGTCATAAGGATTTAAGGAAAATTGCGAGCGAGCCACATACTATATAATATCATGCCTCCTAAAATTGTTAAGAGATTAAACTATGAGAGTGAGTCACATGAGTTATTTCATTTAAGAATTTACGAGGTGCATAATATTCATATGCACATATGATCATGATTTAGAAAACATTGCAAGATAGTATATGCACTCAATTGACATATTCTAGGGCATGGAACAAAAATGAATGTGCATTCCCAATGTTTTGTATTTTGATTTACCAATAACATGAATTGATGGATTATAATTAGTGAATTGGGAATTTATCATTACAATTAAGTAATTGATGAGGTGATACGTGCATCTAGTCTAAAAAAAATGTTAAAGAGTAAGACATTGATACATGAGAATTTAGGTTGATTAGGCCTATGAAATGGAGACATATAGCATTGGGAATAAGTGATAAATGGCTTAGTTAATTGGATGACAAGTGCCTTAAGTATATGAGGGACAAGTGGCTCTTTAAATTTGTGTCAAATGGAACTTTAGACTTGTGACATGTGGAGCTTTAGAATGGTGACATATATAGCCTTACAATTGGTGACATGTGTAGCCTTACAATTGGTGACATGTGTAGCCTTGCAAGTAGTGACATATGTAAGCTTAAAATTAGTGACATAGGGAGCCTAAAGTAAGTGACACATTGACCAATAGAATAGTAACATATGGACCAATAGAAGGATAACATATGTACCAATAGAATGGTGACACATGGACCAATGGAATGGTCAAACATGGATTAGTTTGACCTTCTTGAATTTTGTAGAGAAAATGGATGAAAAAGGCAATAGAAGTGAGAGTGAAGGTAGGCCATAAGGTTAGAAGAGGGAGAAAAATGAAAATGAGAAGAGAAGGAGAGAAAAAGGGGAAGAGAAGAGGAGAAGGAAAGAAGATATCAAGGTAAGTTGAAATTCCAGTTTCAATTTCATCTTTCTCTTTTGATATGTTTTTCATATCCTTGGACTACGAATTTGAAGAAACTCAAAGAATGAAAGTTTTAGATATAGATCTTAACTTGACCTTTGTGAAAGTGGCTTGACAAAATAGTGACTAGAGCTGTAGTTATGCTTGTTTCTCTAATACTGCCTGTGACCCCTGTGCAGGAACCTTGTATTATTTCCTAATTTTTTAAGGACCTTAGAGCCCGAATTAGTGAAAGTATAAAACATGAAAAATGATTATTAATGTCTTATTAATGCTTATATGCAACGGTTTTGTTAGGAGATTTATTGATAATGATTTATTGAGGTTTGAGTATTGGTTGCTAGTCTGTTTCTTACCAGAAACAAGACATAATTTGGATGAAGATTATATTTTAAAGAGAGAAGTTATTTGTGTGATTTTTGATATATTAAGATTAATGGAAGTCTAGTTTCAGGGGGCACAAAAATCATGGAATTTGGATCTTTGTATAGAGAGTTATGGTTAGAAGAAGACAACTTGTTCATAAAGAAACATTAGGAAGAATAGGATGCAAACATTGCACATAAGGTTAGGTTAGCTTAATGGTTGAGGAGACACTGAGCTGAATTAGTAAGTGAATTATTGACCTATTGACATATGTTAAAATAACATTTATGATGATTGATTAGGGATGAATTTGGTTGTGGTGGTGTATGAATATGAGGTACATGTTTGAGTAGTAAATACATTGTATATTTGTATGTATAAAGGCTCGGGAGTTGTGGATCAAGGAGCTCGTACTGAAGATTGTTAAAGTAAAGGGAGTGTACACCTTCTTTTGAGGTGAGTTGGAAAAATCATATCTCTCAGGAGTGTACACCTTCTTTTGAGGTGAGTTGGGAAATCATATCTCTCAAATGGGATTAGGACATCCCAAGACATGTATGATGACTTGTATGTGAATTTTGAACCTAGGAAATGCATAGTAGAATTGAATCTCAAATAGATGCTAGTATACTTGTGTATTTAATAAACAACATTGTTTTGAATAATTCTTTGCACTTGGAGTGCAACAAATATTTTTATTACGTATTTTGAGAAATGATATTGTTTTTGACAAACCTGCACTTGAAGTGCAAAGGACAACGTTTTATTTTCTAAAACTACATTTTTGAACAACTTTGCACTTGGACCGCAAAAAATGACTTTGATTACATGAAATAATGTTTTGTAACTTACATATACATAACCAAGTCATGTATGCTATGCGTATGTGTTCTCTTTTGGCTTAGAGTCATGGCAAGGTTCCATTTTATCGGTTGGACCGATAAATAAAAGCATGGTGCCTAAGCATGGTGCCTTACTTGATTTTTTGTAGCACCCCACCCCCACAGGATCGGAACCCGATATCGTGGGTGATATCCGAGTCTGTGACCCGCGAGGGTGGCATGCTAAAGCACTCAATGAGACAAAATTCAGTATAAATTTATTTTTTTAAAGTGATCAAAAGCTCAAAAACCAATAACCAATTGGGTCAACTTTCATTCGTATATATATCTTCAATCAATACATTACAATCCTTAGAATTTCAATGGCCAATTGGGGCCCACTACCAATACAAAGCACTATTTTACAGAAATTGCAGAATACAAATTTATACAAGAGTAGGATGACACTAATGCAGACGTGAACTGATCCCGACCTCCATCTCTGACTTGCAGGCAGTAGGCATACTCCCATTTGTCTAACGGGGTACTCTTCAAGGCCTTAAAAATAATTGCAAATTTTGGATGAGTTTTGCAAACTCAGTGAGGTAACCATCATCGATGGTTCACTCAATTCATGCCACACTCAAGCATATCAAGCATATCACAGTTATTTCACAATTTCACATTCAGAAGTACCACATGATTGCATTCAAGCAATTCACAGCTATATCACCATTGCACATTTAGAAGTACCACATGATTGCACTCAAGCAATTCACAGTTATATCACAATTGCACATTCAAAAGTACCACAGGATTGTTATCGCATAAGTATAAGGCATTTTCGCCTTTCACCCAATCAAAATATTCAATCAAATACATATGAAATGTGCATGTGGCACTTTTCTCATTTATTACGGTGTTGTGACCGAGCGCCTAAACTATCCCAATATGGGCGCATTAATCGTTGAACCTGAGCCTCTGAATCACTGTGGGCTCGAGGCCCAAATACGTTAAGCTTTTAGCTCTTGATGGCTGCTCCGGTCACAACTGTCATTATCTGATCATGCATTCATGTATGAAATGCATATGTCACAATTAAGCAGT
>JANKOE010000008.1:24019428-24031597 GCA_026284465.1 Erythroxylum citrifolium | reverse complement strand
ATGATATATTTTGTGTAAAGTAATAAATATGTTAACTTTAATTACAAAGTAAATTATGTAAATAAATCAATTTGAGAAAAGGACATAAAAGGAAAATGCTAAAAAGTAAAGGGATAAAGTTGTCTTTTTGTACTTTTGGTGCAATGAATAGTAACACACCAAATTTGGTGCATTACTATTCATTGCACCATTTTAGTGTGTACTTTTGGTGTCTTCGTTGGAGTGAATTCTTTGCACCAAAACACCAAATTTGGTGTTTTGGTGCCTTGATTGGAGATGACTTAAGCAACCACAATATTATCAGTGATGTGTCTTCCTGGAACGAGGCTAGTTTGAGCGGGCCCAAATTTGGTGTTTTGGTGCCTTGGTTGGAGATGACCTAAGCAACCACAATATTATCAGTAATGTGTCTTCCTGAAACGAGGCTAGTTTGAGCGGGCCCAATCACTTGAGGCATGATCATCTATTATTCAAGCTTTTGTTAATGATTTACACTCAACAAATAAAAAAAAAATCCACACTTATATATTAATATGAAAGAAAATACATCTTATATATATTAATATGAAAGACCAATACAATGTTACAAAGCAAAGCAAAGAGAAGGGCATTACATTATTCTTTTCAAATCAACAAATCAATCAATCAATCAATCGATCACTCTCAATACACTATTCCTAAGACTCAAAACGTATAGCAGGCAGCGGCAGCCCCGCCCCTGATCTTCTGTTCCATATTCTCTATTCCGAGACTCCAAACACTACCACGAGCTTTTTCCCCCTCCTACGCAATCAACAAAACCTGCGACTGCAAATTCCAAATAACCACATTAGATGATGCTCAAAACAAAACCTGCGACTGCAAATTCCAAATAACCACATTAGATGATGCTCAAATCGGACAACTTTATAACCAAGAACCTCAAATCATACATACACGTGTCAGACAAGTCCGTTATTAAAAGACCATTAATTCATAATGCTCAACAACTATCTTTTCTATTGAAGTTTCTTAATTTTTATTTTTATTAATATCAATTTAATTATGCTTTTATAATTAATAGTAATTAATTTTTAAATTAAATTTAAAAATAAGTTCATTATATTGATTAATTAAGATTTATTTTCAATTTCAAATTAGTTATAAAAATAAATTTAATAATTAATAATTTTATTCATAATTAATATTAAATAATTACATAGTGTATATTAAATTACTAATAATGTCAAATTATGACAAAAAAATCGAAAAAAGAACCAAAATCAATTTTTTGAAACAGGTTTGCATAAATTATAAAAACAGGAAAGAAAGCAAAATTAAAAACAAAAAAATAAAAAAAATTCGATCGATTTGAAAACAAAAAACAAAAAATTAAAAATCAAAGAGGAACCAAGCAAGCCCCAGTATTTTGCTTTCCAAGCTAATTTCTGTCCAATAATACCCTCATTCTTTTTTCCTCTCCCTCTGCCTTCGTTCCACCGCTACAATTGTTACGCTAATGTGCTGCCTCAATTCTGCAAAATCTCTCACGTCATCAAAACCCATTTCAGCTTTATAATCAACTCATTCATGGCCAAGTATAATTCTACATCTACTATGCCAAAAAAGGATAAGTGACAGCTAAATTTCCAGAAAAAATAACAGCATTCCTATTTGGTGGAAGGAATCACTAAGACTCCATGAGAAATCTTAAGTATGGCAAGGTATTCCAACTTGTACATATGCTACACAAACTTCATGTTACAACTACACTCCAATTATAACATAGCACCAACAAAGTTACTCTTTTTCACCAACCAAGTCTGATGTGTGCTTACAATTAGCAGACAAGTGGCAGATTACATTTTGTTTCCAACACAAAAGTACTCAGATCCGCAACTGAGTAAAATTACTCAGGAACACACGTATCAGATCCTCTTAGTAGCATTTAGAAAACATGTACCCATACGCCATCGCTTAAAGTACTCCAAACAGCTTTTCTGTATGATACAAACTTGCATTGCAGCTTCACACTCATTCTATTTCACACTCCTCAGATATGGTGAACCACAGCACTTTGTCATCACCAAACTACAATTAGAACTCATCATACCCCAAAATATAAGTTAGCTTGACTCCCATTGTTGGAACATCACTTTCATTGTTCAGTTGACTCCAATAAACAATCAAAATCTAGCATTAGACACAAACAACACAAATAAAATCCTGTGCAATCTAATTCCTCAAAAGATTGAATGAATTGAAGAAAAGGCAAGCAGGGGAATCCTCCTTCCATGCTCAAGCATCCTATCGTGGTTACTTAGCTGTCTTCTCCACAACAAAAATCCAAGTAATTGTCCTCATTGAGGAGTTTCAGTGATCAATATTATAAAATAACTCCCATTCAATTGTTGCATGATTTCAGTTATATTTAGCACAGAAATAAATGTCATACATCCATGTTAACCAATTCTAGGCTGAAAGCAAGCATTGAACAGGAAGTCTGTTTCGTATTTGCTTGTAACAGTAAGGCTAGTTCTTAATGAATACTTTGTAAACCAATTCCATGTCCCATTCAGCAAGTTCAGTATTCCTAATCATATCAACAAAAAATAAAATTATTGAAAGCAGGAAAAAGGAGACAGTTAAACTTTTTAATGCACAAAGCTGAATAGACTGACTTACCTATCTTACCTGATACCACGTAGCACTTGCTAAAATAGCTAACACAAACTGAAACACTTGCCCAACACTCTTAACGAGTACCCACTGGCTAACCAAAAGATTGAACATGCTCCAACTCATAATGAAGTTTTGGCACCCGCCTACGAAATAACGGCTCCAGCCTGAAAGACGGAATGCCAATTTCCCACCTCTTTGCATCATACATCTCATTCCAAGCCTGTACTATCTCATCAATTTTGAAGCCCAGACCTGCGACTGCAAGGTGGAAGCATCTTGTAACTTCCACACACACACACACACATATATATAAAGACATCAATGAGCAGTGTTTGGGAGCTATGTCCTTACCTTCTAGTGCAGTGTCATTTGAACAATGGTTCTTTATCATAATGGTTATGTCCGTTGGAGAAGCACCCGCAAGTTCAAACTTCTCTACCGCAACTTCCAAACATTCTTCCCAAGTTGGTATCTCTAGCTTATATTCCACAACAGAACGCTCATACAGCATAGTACCCCATAGGAGATGTATCTGAGAACTCATATTTGCAGCCTTCTCCACAGCTTCCTCAGCAGATACTTCTTTCAAAAGCCCATCCAATCCCAATTTTTTTAAGTGGGATTCATACTCTTCAACTTTTGATAGACCATTTAAACGTTTCTCCTCCATCTCCTCCCACATCTGCATACCCTTCTCCATGCTGTCCTCAGCCTTGTTATAAAGATCTAGGACCTCCTCAGAAGGCCCATTCTCTAAATCAATGTCACTCCCAATAGCATAGTACCAGCAAAGCTTTGCTTGCTCAAACTGTTGTTGCCCAAGTGCAAGATGCGCTTCATAGAAATCTGGTTTAATTTTCAGTGCTTCTTGGTATCTCATTTTTGCTTTTGAGTATTCATTCCTTGCCCAATCATACGACTTCTTAGCCTGTACTAATACAGCCTCACCAGAATTGTCTTCTGAAAAGAACACCCGTTTCCTAGCCCTTGACATGTGAACATTTCCCCAATTGAACAAAGCCAAAGCAGCCATCTCTTGGAACTTATCTGCTGCAATATCAAAAAGTTCCTGAGCTTCTTCACTTGTGACAGTGTCCTCCATTGCCTCAGAGTACAGTTTCATCCCTAGCTCATGAAGATCCAAGTAAGAATCAGAACCAAAACCCACATGGTTCTTGAATAACCGTGCAAACTGCACAATCCAATCATCAATACAAGTAGTACCTTTTTCAACCCCTACACCTTTTTCAGCATTCCCATTCTCATGAGCAATAACTGGTTTCTTATCACCCTTGTGCACATCCTCTGCTATTTCCATCGCTTTATAAGATGGCTCTTGATCAAAACTAACTTCAACAACATAAAGCCTAAGCGACCCTTGTGCATCACTGATTGATTCAGCCACTCTTAACTCATCCGTGTTGGTGATTGTAACCAAATCTCCCTCTTGGTCTCTATACTTCACAAGAACGCCCTTCATCCCAGGAAACCTATCTCGAATTATATCCCTCAACAATGCCATAGTAGAATTTCCTGGCAACTGTGCCTTCCTTATATCCTCCCCAAACACCAACTTCACAGTCCTGGTGATCACTTTCTGTTCCTTAACATCTTTAGTGATCACTTTCTCTTCCTTAACATCTTTAGTGATCACTTTCTCTTCTTCAATAGTTTTCATAACTACTTTATCCTTAACAACACCAGTCATTTTGTCCTCTAGGACCACCTTATCTTTATCCTCTGTACCCTTATCCGCTACTTTACCAACCTTCTTTTTCTTCTTCACCTTCTCTCTGACCACTTTCCGCAGTCGCGAGGCACCATGCTCATCCTCAGTTGCCAATTCAAGTGTTTTCTCATTGAAACTAATACCCTTTTCCCTCATAGACTTTTTAACAGTATCCAAAATCTCCGACGCGGTCAAATTATTGGGCTCCATAAGCAAAACATTATTAACATCCCTATATGCAAAATCCAATCGATTCAAAGCCTCATAGCACCTTGCCCTTTTCAACAAGGCTTTGCTATATTTTGGGGAAACCTCTAAAGCTAAATTACACTCGTTGATGGCTCGAGGATACTCACCTAGACCCATTTGCATGTAGCAAGCAGCCATGTTGCTGTGGAGATAAGCCACGTCGATGTGGTTCTTAGGGAGTAGCTTCAGGGCCTTCTCGTACTTTAACATGGCACCTTCATAATCCCGCTTCTGAAACAGCTTGTTGCCTTCATCTTTGAGCTCCTGTGACATGTTGATAAAGATTGCCGTATCTTCATCGAAGGTCTTTGAGGTGTTACGCTCCATCGACGGTCTGCTTAGCTTAACTTCTGTATCTCCAATTTTCGGCGACGAAGGATTCTTCTTTTTTCCTGTTGGCTTTCCCATCTAACAGATTTAGAGATTTATGGGAACACAAAAAAGCCCTTCAAAGATCGAATCTGAATTCGATTCTAAACAGTATTCTCTTCTTCAATCATCCAAGGACAATCCCCAAAGATCAAATGGGGATGAGGAAGAGGGAGACAATTGAAGAACCAAAAAAAAAAAAGATTAACCTCAGCCCCAAAAGAAAAACGCAAGAACCTAGTTTACAAACCAAACTTGTGAAGCAATAACTTCCCTAATGTCACCCTAAAAACAGAATCATCATGAAGTTTTTTATTCTTGCTGTGTCTTTTTTTTTAATCGAAATCAGGGTATAACAAATTAACAATAAAGACAATTCGATTCTCGTATTGGACGACGTGAGGAGAATTCTGTGGAATACAAAAAATCAAGGTATGTGATGGTGAGCTGAATATTTAATGGAGGATTTTGTTGCAGAGAGAAATGTAAGAGCAGACAGATAGACAGACAAAACACAAAACAACATATTTTCCCTGTCTCTCTCTTCTAGGGTTTCGATGCAGAAGAAGGTCAACGTTGTCAGGAGATATGACAACGGTCACTTTCCTATTGTGGCGCGTGAGAAATCGAA
This sequence comes from Erythroxylum citrifolium, assembly GCA_026284465.1. Lineage (NCBI taxonomy): Eukaryota > Viridiplantae > Streptophyta > Magnoliopsida > Malpighiales > Erythroxylaceae > Erythroxylum > Erythroxylum citrifolium. The sequence goes on along the minus strand of JANKOE010000008.1, from coordinate 24,025,958 downwards.
GTAATCATGGAATTATCGGTGGAAATACTTTAGAACGTGACTAGCACTTTGCCTTTTTTGCTCTCTGGTCATGGGCTGGCCTAGCCTGGCAGCATTTACTTGGGTTGGATTCTCATTAAAACAGAAGAATTAACTTATGTGTGAAACCAATTTTGTTCTTTTTGCTTAATAAGTATTCTATTTTTCGCAAATCAATATTTATGAGATTATCATTTCACTTGTGAGTCCTTTAATTTCCAATTTATGCGTGGCCTAATAATTAGATGGGTTGGTTTGCTCTAATAAATTTCACATATTTAATAATTAAAAAAGAAACACAGATATTTTCTCTTTAATTCTGAATAAGAGATTGTATTGAACTCATTAATAAAATTAACTTACCAACTCAAACCAAGCCAAATTGTTATAGTTGATAAATTAAATATATTAGAGAGGCAAGGTTCTACCATGCTTGCTTTGGCATATATGATTGAATGAATCATGTAATATATGCATGAGCCTTTTCTATATCCTGGGAGCAGTTGAACTTTGGCAAATTCTCACTGTGACCTGACATTTAGAAAGTATAAGTAATCGAAAAGCTATTGTACGCGTCATGTGCTGACCACAGCAGCAGTCGGCCGCTCGGAAAAGCTGGAGAATGGAGACACCGCAATTCCCGGCTGGACGGTTCTTTTTCGGATATGGAAAGGAAATCGATATCAAAAAACAAAATCAGAAAAAGGATACTTCTTTAATTACCAAGTCTTCCATTTATTAGCATTCTTATTTGATTGGATCATGCTCTAGTGTTTTAACAATTTTGGTCCTTAAAATCTTATAAAAATTTTAGGAGAGCCACACCTCAAAAGCTAGCTTATAAGGGCACAGAGTTAAAGTCCTTATAAATTTCATATTAATTTTGTATTTAACCAATATGGGATTCAAGTCTCATACCTTGCAATTAGATCAAACCGTAACATTCGTCCCCTCATAAGGACCAATGTCCTCATCGGTCATGGCCATGTTGATCACGGTTGATACTTTCAGGTCACCACTCTATGGGTCACCACTATGAGATCCTTGTTGGTCACGGTTACGTTGGTCACGACTAGCACTCCGAAGCCACCACTCTATGGGCTACCACTCCAAGACCGACTCTGATACCAATTGATGAGGACTTTAGGAGAGCTACACCTCAAAAGCTAGCTTATGAGGGTAAAGAGACCAAAGTCTTTATAAATTCCATATCAATTTTGTATTTAATCAATATAAAATTCAAGTCTCATACCTTGCAATTAGATCAAACCGTAACAAAATCCTCTTGTTTCGTAAAAGGTTGCAGTAAGATTAATTACTGTAGATTATGTGACTCGCTTTTGTCAAGTTCTCGGTGGCACTCTGTCGTCAATACGAGTTAGTCCATACTATAGCCGTGCTTGTTTATCCTACTTGTAAACAAATGATAAATTTCTAGAATATCAATAACCATAGATTGATTCACGTAATGGATTGCATATACTATTCAAAGTTTTCTCTGTTCTTAATTGCCTTGTTTCTACCTTGCCGCTCACCTCAATACTAAAGCATGCATTGAGGTCGAGAAAATGATGCTTTTTGGGTACTAGAGACAGACCAACAGCACGGTGTGACTCTGAACTTAGATTTTCACTGTTGCAACCTCTCATGTGTTTATGAACTGACCGGAGAAAATTTGCAAATTTGCATTCCCAAGGAAAGGACGAAGCTAAAACCCATCATCCAATACAGTCCTACATTAGAATTAACGTTTGCTTTCTTTATATCTGAACAGGGGCTACAATGTAATTGTCAGGCAAGAATCACCCCCGCATCCATCCACATGTGAGATTTAGCTATACACATCTGCGTCAGCAAAAGACAGCAGTCAAGATTTAAGCCACAAGTTCGGTAGTGAAAGTGAAACTGATAGAAAGGTAATGTCTGATTGCTCGCGAACAACTCTGTCCGTGGTCTCCAACTTCCTGGAATTTCCTATCACCTCACCGAACTGCAAAATTGGTGTATAAAACAGTTGTTAGAAAGTCAATAGTTCAACAGATTCAGTTATCAGGACACATGGGTTCACAAGCTTTAGGGTCATCCAGTTTCAACGCTGATCAGGGATGCATCCGCCCAATCAGTTCAAGCAGCTAGCTAAGACTCCCATAAAACCTGACTCCACTGGCTGACTAATGTCCCTTCCCCGTTTATTCAGAACTCTAACAAACTCATCCACACTTAAATTCCCATCGCAATTTAAATCGAAAACACGGAAGATGATCTCAACCACATTATTGGTGAGTGGGATGCCGCAAACCTGAAAAATGCACAGACAATTAATGACAAAAAAGAATCATTAAATATTTCAAGAAGACCTTTTTAGTATGTTATAATAGACTACAGTTACCACTAGGACTTCCACAATGCATCTATAGCACACTAGGTGTAAACTGTTATTTCCAATCTAACCAATGAAATTGATACCCTATCTAATGATACTTATACCTCTCCATCTAACAAATTCCCAACTCCATTAACTTGCATCAACAGCCGCAAGCTCCTGAATATTTGGAGCCTAATAAAAATCGTTTGATATTGCGGTAGCTCATTTATATTTCTCCAATGTTTGATAGTCCAAAAGAATATAAAAACAAACTAAGCTAACAATAACATGCCAAACAAAATCTCTTACATAGTTTGCAGCTCTCTGAAAGTCATCTCGTGTTAACAGGCCAGTTACTTTCCCATAACTAAAAAGGGCCAAAGAAAAGGGAAGCAACTTTTTGCGCAACTCTGCAAAATTTTTGAATTCCTCAAATGTAATGCCATCAGACTCGAGATCTAATTTGTCAACCCGATCAAGCAACCGGTCTAAATCACTCATGTCAGCAGAAGCAACCACAGAGAGTGCGAAATCCTTAGGTGAGATGGTTCCCCGCAACTTATAGTCATAATGATCAAACTCTAATCTCAGCATCTGCAAATCAAAATACAATGACAATTGACACAGTTCTGAACTCAAAATTCCACTAGAACTCCATAACCCATAAAATACATAAAAAAACTATAAATTCTGGCCATCTATTTTACAGATTAGTGGCCCAAAGACACAAGTTTAAGCGGGTATCCATGAGGAGTGTCTTGTCATAGCTGGACGGGTTAAAGAGAGAAGGCAACATCTCTGCCAATCTTGCCAACATGAAATGAACCACATTTCTATAATAAGATGAGCTATGGTCTTTAGGCCGTTTAAATTCCCATCAGAGCAGCTAAGATGTTGTAAAAAGAAAAGTTACTCAAAGAAAAGAAGAGTTGAACCTATAAGTATTTACTTAAACTCAGTATTCCAGGGCACTTGAACATCAACAACATTCTTTAGTGAGGACTAAATTTCTGTCAGATCTTAACCAGGAAAGCAAATCCAGGTAAAGGAGAAACAATATATTGCCAGGAATCTCTAAGATTCTCGAACACCATTTCTTGCTCTTTGAAAGTCTGTCTATACATGGGTAAATAGCAGCAATTCTGCACATTTTAACAACTACCACCAACTCCAAGCAATTTATGTTCAGATCAAGGTTTTACCTCATTGTGCAAATCTATAAGAAACTGGATGAATTTATCATGTTGAAGGCGACCCTTTCCATCTTTTCCAAAGAAGTGCTCCACTAAACCTCCATTTTCCACAGAACCATTAACTTTCAACCCTGTACGAAGTCCATCCTTGTGGACAGCACCTTGTCTGTTACATGCTCGCATCAATTTCATCACTGCCTTAAACTCTTCCTTGTCTATTTCCCTACATGAAGTCCCATAAAAAGTCTAGATTATAACGGCTAATTCTAAGCACGAGTTGAGAAGTACCGTGAACATCAAAGCTGATCAAAAACTCCCGACGGCCGAGGGCATGTGTAAAAGGGCATGTGTCTAGAGAAATAACAGTGCGCTCACCCATTATTATCAGTATCGATCGTCTTGAAAACCACAGAAAAGCTCGACTCTGGAATGCTAATCAGCGTTACAAAAAAAATATACCTACATCCAAAATTACATAAAACTTTAATTTCCAAATATCAGAAACTAGAACTAGTAAAATAAATTGAAAATTGTGCCATAAATTTCTTTGATTTAATAGAAGAGCAATAGGCCATACATGTTGAAGAACTCACTCTTTGAAAGAAATAAGCCCGTCGTTATTGACGTCAAACAGCATAAAAAGCTCCGAAGGAGGACATCGCAACTCGCCTGGTCTCCGCTCGCCGATCAAATAGCCGTCCCTCACAACGTTGGACTCAGACGGAGGGAACACAGGCACCAGTGCACGCATCAAATCTGCTGGTCTCATAAGTAACTCGCCATCTGGTGCTCGATATGATGCGAAATACTCAAAAACCTAGGAAGGTAGGTCGATCAGACAAACCGATACGAACGATTGTTCATGTATTTACATAACAAATCTGAATCAGACAAACTACATAAGAAAAAGAAAAAGTACCTTCTCCGGAGGGCTTCGCAACCTTATCCTCTTCTCGTACTTGAAGAAAACCTTTCTTCTATAATCATCTGAAATGAAACGACCCATATGAACATTAAAGAAGGAAATTGATTGTAAACCAAAATGAGAAAAAAGAGCAATCACCTCCAAAGAGAAAAGTGGAGCCGCTGTCATTGGGTAAGGACATTTTCCTGAACACAGAGGTGGGACTGTGATGGTTGGCAGACAAGGATCTCTTAGTCTTAGAGAAAGAAGAGTCCTGGGAATGGGCAGAAGCAGAGCAGTAGAGTAAACCCAGAGCCGAGGCCGCTCCAACAAGCGAAAGCCATCTGGCGGAAGATGGAATTGAGTTGATTCGAGGTAGAGGAGTGGGGGATGGTTGGGAGCGGGTGCAAAGGCGTTGGATTTGGATGATGAAGGGCTGAGATCTTTTGGAAGAGAAGATGGCGGGCATAATGGCCAGGAGGATGATTCCTTTTTCAAGATCAAGGGAAGACTGAAGAGTGAAGAGGGCCAAAACCAGAAATTAACTACAACTAACTAGGTCTAGGCTACGCCTGGATTGGATGGAGGATGAGGCTGAGTCCAAGTTATTACTTCTTTTCCTCTACCCTTCCCTTCTTTCTGGATGAGGTGGGGTCCAAGTAATTTTATTTTGCAGTTATTGATTTTTTTTTTGAAGATTGCAGTTATTGATTATTAATTTATAGAATGTTTTCTTAATTTAACAAATATATACTTAGTCAACTAAGATTTTATTATATTTCACTAACTTAATCGATTAAATATAAATTAATTCAAGTGTATTTATAATTCAATAAACATTTCATTAATTTAATTTCATTGAATTTTCCTATTTTAGTTAGTTAATTACAATTTTATCTACAAAATAATATCCATTAAATTGACAAAAAAATTTAGTTGTTTAAATAATTGTAATTATATAACAGGGTTAAAGATATACACATTTTTTTGTGTTTGACCTCATTGCTGGAAAAATATCATATGATTCTATATTTTAAAAGGATTTTCACACTTAAACGAACATATATATAGTCATACTTTTATGCTCGATCCAAAAATAACAAATCAAATTTATGAGTAATTTCTTCAAAAAGAATATTGTCTTAATATGACATGAGACCTAGAGGCTATAAAAATATAGAACTCTAAAGAGATTTTAAAGTTCAGTTTCTTCACATTAAGACTTTATACTAGGTTAGGATTACAAATTCTAAAGTGTTTAATCTTCTGAGCTTTTTTAATTCAATTCTTAAATTTTCAAAAATTTTAACTAATTAATCAACCTTTTCCAACTTTAATGGCAATTTAAAACATCAATTTTATTAGTATTTTATTAATTTAACTAACGAAATCTTTTTTGTCTACGACATAAAGACGTTTGCACGAAAAATTAATTTTCAACTGATCATTCACGAGGAACTAAGACACACAACCTTTAACATTTTTTGCACGTTGTTTTGATGTGACTTGATAAGAATAATATATTCTAAAGTTAGGTTATTTTCTAGTTTTTGGAAAAATAGAACGATTAATTGGCAAGACAAGAAAAATTAGAATCTATAAAAAAAAGAAATAGATTGTTTCACCATAAAAAGTTTTCAACATGGACTAAACACACGAACTTTCTGTGAGTCATAATAAGATATTTTCTTGGTTCAAACCAACATAAAGAAAAAGAAAGAAACAAAAAGGCTTATGATTTATGTGTATCGTTGACAAACAAAAATATGTAACTAAGTGTCGCCTCCAACTAAATATAAAAAAAACTTCCTACAACATAAATTAATATAATAGTGAAAAGTAGGGATCATTCCACGAGGAATTCAGACGTTAATAAGTACGCAATAAAAAGAGAGGTTTTATAATTATGAATTAAACACAATTTGATTGGAAATTGAAATTGAAAAATAACTAAAAACAAAATAATGAGAATTTAACAATCAATATAAATAAATCTTGGTTTCCGGTCTCCTTCGTTATTGAACTTGCGTTGATCATCGACACTAAAAAT
>JANKOE010000008.1:23870130-23882874 GCA_026284465.1 Erythroxylum citrifolium | reverse complement strand
AAGCTTCTGGAACCTTTGAATATTGCTCAGAAACTCGAGGCTTAGACACACGATCAGATGTTGACTTTGTCTTTGATAGTCGAGATTTATCTTGAGTTGTCTGAGGATGAACATACTGTCTAATCAAAGGGTAGTTGAACTTAAATACCTTTGAATAGTCAGTTTCTTCTGGATACTGTTGATACGAAGGAGATGGATATGATGGCTGAAGAATTGAGAACTCTGAAGAAGATGAGCCATATACCTGTTGAGATTGTGAAGCATGCATGTCTGCTTCCATTTATTGTACAGTCCTTTGTATCTCTTGTATCTTTCTAACTTTCAAGTCGAACTCTAGCCCTATGTAACGGGATGAGATGTACTATTTGAGTTCAGCATTAAGCTGTTGAATTTGGGCTTTGTAAGACTTATACATCTTTTGTATCTGTTCCACAACATAATCGACTTTTCTGTGAGTAGCAATGCTTTGTTGACTAATTCCATCCAGCTTGGAATCAATCCTTCTCAGAACTTTGTTCTCTGCTACTGCATTGTGTGTTTGCCATTTAAGGACTTCATCTGTAGGATTAGATGCATATATACCTTGTGAAGTAATTCCTGACGCTTTGATGTACGAGTTAGAAATAACCCTCTGTGATTCATCAGTACTCTTGGATAGTTGAGGAAAGTTATCCTCGTCTGGTCTTAGTACCATACAGGGCATAAGAGTAGGAGGTTGAACAGGAATTGCTGGCATTGATCTGCAAGATCCTTCAATAGATCTGCATGTTTTAGACTACCTGAGCATCTCCCTTAGAGACTTTGCCCTGGATCTTTCTATCATGAGTAGACCATTATGATCGTCTTGATCTAAATCCTCATCATGAGGAGAATAGTCACGAGAAGGCAAGCACCAAGATTTGGGCTTGGATTTCTTCTTCCTTCTTCGTTGATATCTTGGATCATCGTCATCTGTGTCTGACTCAGGGTTGAGACAAATCTCACAGTCCGGTTCACACATGGATGGGTCAACATCCCATACAAAGCGTCCACGATGATGACTTACATAGACTGGATCTCTATTAGATTTGAAATAGTGAATAAGAGGACCGTCTTTACCTTCCGTATGAGAGAATACGGGCTGGATCTTAAAGCTTGATGCCCCATTTGGTAGATCTACTGTCTGTCTTGATAGATCTACCAGATTTGACTGTTTAATGGGCTGGATCATCAGGATTGAGCCTGATGTAGATGGACCAGGCGTGTCGTCGCTAGGTCTGCTGTAGATGGATTTGACTGAGCCATCTCTCAGAGTCTGCAGAATCGGAGGAGTCGTTGTATAAAAAGAGTGTCGATGAGGCCCGTGAAATACCTTTTGGTAGTTGGTAATCCATTCTGTAGGCATCAATCTTTCAAGCTCCTGTGCAGTTAACTGCTTCAGAATCTGAATGATAGTTGTCTGGTTGTTAGCAACATTAGCAACCATGTATAAGGCATCCGAAGTAGAGCTTGGAAAGTTTAAATCCAAGGCATGATTCTGAAGACGATAGATCATCTGGTGATGAAGAGTAGCCATGATGGCTGTCGAATCTTGATCTGCTCCAGTGATCTGGATTTGAACCTGTAGACGTTCAGATAGGGTAGGATCATCTAACCTAATGTTGAAATCAGGTGCTATTGTCAAGATGACACTTCCTCTGTCAAGAGTTATCAGTAAGGTACCAATCAAAGCATTGGTACATTGTGTAGGCTGTGTCAAGAAGTGATATCCTGGTTGTTGCAGGAATACCTTTTCTTCCATGCAAGGTTAGAACAAGTCGTATAGCTCCCACATGTAGATGTGTATGGGACTGCTCTCTCCATAAGACGATCAGCTCGTTAGGGATCTCAAGCTTTACGTACTGTTCTGCTATTGTAGATTTGAGACCACATTGTTCCAGTTTGGAACTTTGGATGATTTCCTTCACACGAGGTCTAGAATTAGAAAGCACACTCCTAATACTTCTCGTCCAAGAACGGTCACGAGAATATATACTGTAGGGACTCAACAATAGTAAAGAAGACTCACAAACACGATTTTCTACAGGCAAATGGGTAATTTCAATAAGATTTTCTATTTTGTGATAGAACATGCTTAACACCTTTAGGTAACTCAGCTAAAGACAAACTAGAAGATAAATGAACTGGATCTGAAGAATTTTCCATAGATCTTTTGTAGCTCTCTTCTTACTCCCTTTCTTACCTATTATCAAAATGTTGCCCCCCGAGGAAAAGATGAAAAGGTGTGATGTTCCCAAGCAAACCACAAGCAGTAGTGATTCACTAAGCGAGGAGTCGAATAACTCCAAGGGGTACGAAAGTTTTACGCGTTACCGTCTATACCTTACCACTCGTCAAAGTAGGAAACAGGCTGATACCACTCGTAAAAGTGACGAAACCTAACCAAAAGGGTTCCTGGCTTTTTGGAATGGCTCTGATACCACTCGTAATTGCTCCCAGTCTAATCTCACAAGAATTTGCTTCAATGATAAATGGCTTAGAATAGTTAAGCAGTTTTGAGGTTGGAGTTAGAGTCAATGATCTCTCTAAGTCTTCAAATGTTGTAATTCCCAGTTCTATTTAAAGGCATTCTTTTATAGAAAGTTGGTGAGATATTTGCTACTAATTCTATATTGTTTGATGAATCTTTTGTGATATCAAGTCAAGGAAACCTCTTATATGCTTTAATATTTACGGTAATACCTATTTAAAACTAGTTTCCATCAACAAGTTCAACCATATAAGATATCTCAATATGGAATAAAATTAACATATTATAATAATAATAATAATATCATATGCATTCCTTAAATTATTATTATCATATTTATAACCAAGTAGATAATGCACAAATTTATTTAAAGATGTTTTATTCAAAGATACTTGATCCTTAGGGAAGTAAATTATAAGCAATTAGCAATATCTAAAAGATCTTTTATCTGTGCTTAGCACGTATCTATATCTTCAGACATTTGATTGATACCATTTTTGCCAAGCCGAAACAAATCACAGTATTCAATTCAGATATTAGTAATTTAATGCATGTACAACAAAATCATGATTGAAACACATATAACTTTATCGAAAAAAAAAGAAAACTTTTTATCAAATCTAAACTTTTTATAATATCAAAAATTAAAGTAATTATAAATAGATCTTCATCATGTAGATCATCATTATTTTTTATAATATCAATAAGTTCTTCAAATAAAGAGGAAATAATTTTATCAAGAGCATTTAATTGAAGTCTCTTAACTATCACTAACATACTTGAGTGACCACCGATAACGTCTTCATATACCATGTTGATAATCATAATCCTTAATTTAAAGTTGCATATGACTATCACTCTTCCTTTCTAACTCAAAATTTTATCATGTCATTGAAAAGTATTAGAACTTAAAGTTCCTTTAGTTAATTTTGATATTAAGTCCTTTATAGTGTTTTCCTCTTCCCAATTTCTTCTTATTTTAGCTAATAACTTTCTTTGTACTTATGACAATAGTAAAATAAATAATTTCGTATTATTAACACTAACTTGTTGTGGAATGTTCCTTAATAAGGCATTTGTTGTTCTATTCTCATGTTCCTTTTGACAATTGATTTCAAAGTTAAAGCTCAATAGCTTGGGTAACTAGGCCTATTAGTAAGATGCATTTATTCTTTGCTCCAAGAGATGTTTCAAGCTTTTGAGATTAGTATGGATCATAAATGGCTTCCCATTAAAGTAGTAATATAAGTATTTGATGGCCATGATCACAGCTAATCAAACTCTTTTTTATAGATAAATATTACATAGTGTTTAGGAGCTACTAGTTTACTTACATAAGTCAAAGGAAGTTTTCCTAAGAAAAGAACTGCTCCCAGTCTAATCTTACAAGAATTTGCTTCAATGATAAATGGCTTAGAATAGTTAAGTAGTTTTGAGATTGGAGTTGTAGTCAATGATCTCTCTAAGTCTTCAAATGCAAGTTATGCTTCCTAGTTCTCCATTTAAAGGCATTCTTTTAGAGAAAGTTGGTGACAGATTTGTTGCTAATTCTATATTGTTTGATGAATCTTTTGTGATATCAATTTAAGGAAACCTCTCATATTCTTTACTGTTTGAGGTAACACTCATTTAGCTATTGTCCCTACTTCCTTAGATCTATAGCTACTCCTTGAGAACTGAGCATAAGGCCCAAGTACTCCACTTGAAATGTGCATTTATTTCCTTTAATAAAAAATTAGTGATTTGCTAGAACTTCCAAAGCGGTCCTTAAATGCTTCACATATGTCTCAAATGTTTTGCTACGGATAAGAATATCATTAAAAGAATACAAGTATGAACTTCAAATAATTTTTGAATATTACATTTATCAAACTTTAAATATAGGAAGGGCATCAGTGAGTCGAAAAGTCATTATTAGAAAATCATAATGTCCCTCATGATTTCAAAGATTGCCTTACAGATGTTTAAAGGGTACCTCTTTATTTATTAATATCCTAACCTTTAGTCAAGCTTACAGAATCAGGCAGCCCTATATAACTCATGCAACAATTCCTTTATTATTAGAATAGGAAACTTGACTTTTATGGTAAACCAATTAAGCTCATATGCTCCATACACACCTCCATGAAATGTTTTTCTTCTTTATCAAAATTACTGAAGATAAAAATGGGGTAGAGTTATTTGTATAATCCCTTATCTCGATAAATCTTATACAAGGTCCTTAATTATTATTTTTTGTAAACCTACACACCTATAGAGACAAACATTGATGGTTTCTACTTCTTCCTTTAATAAGAATACATGGTCATGGATTCTCGAAAGAGGTAGTTGGTAGGTTGTATAAATAGTATATTGAGCACAACTAGTAAGGTCTCCAACTCCAATTGGCTTATTATATCTCCTTTTATGATGATCTTATAATGATGCCCTATAGTGTCCATTCAAAACCTTTATATAATTGGTTAAATGTGAAATCTTTCTTCCATTATCACTTAAATATCATTAACATGAACACAATTGTCCTCTATAAATGATACATTTATAAAGTTGTAGATAGTTCTATTATCCATCAATAGCAATGGTTTATCTTTATGGTAATTCACCATTCTCATTTGTTCATAATCAGCCACTTGTACCCTTGACATGACTTGTAAAAAAATAAGTCTATTTGTCTTTATCAAGCTCCTCTCAGGTGATCTCAACCAAATTAAATGCTTTCTCCCCTTTTCTTTCGTCCTCTTCATTAAGTATATATATACTAAGGACGATGGGATGGACGACCACACAATTCCATCCCATCGTCCGTTTCATTGACGACTTAGATATTTTTATTTTTTGTAATTGTTATTTTGGACTGACTTGCATGCACGGTTGTGACTTAAGAAGTCACAGTCATGTATGTTGTTTTAAATTATTATTAAGTGTTATTTATCAATTTACTTACCATCTACTAAGTATGATCGATCACGACATCAGTTTTTCATCCAGGCATGGATGACCACGCAATTCCATCCCACCGTCCATTTCATCAACTTCTTGGATTTTTTTATTTTTGGTAATTGTTATTTTGGACTGACTTGCATGCACGACTGTGACTTAAGAAGTAGCAGTCGTGCATGTTGTTTTGAATTATTATTAAGTGTTATTTGTCAGTTTTTAAGTATTAAGTATATATATACTAAGGATGATGGGATGGACGACCACGCAATTCCATCCTACCGTCTGTTTCATCGATGGCTTAGATTTTTTTATTTTTTGTAATTGTTATTTTGGACTGACTTGCATGCATAGCTGTGACTTAAGAAGTCACAGTCGTGCATGTTGTTTTGAATTATTATTAAATGTTATTTTTCAGTTTACTTACCATCTACTAAGCACGATTGATCACGACAACACTTTTCATCCAGGCACGGATGACCAGACAATTCCATCCTACCGTTCGTTTCATCGACGACTTAGATTTTTTATTTTTTGTAATTGTTATTTTGGACTGACTTGCATACACGACTGTGACTTAAGAGCTCACAATCGTGCATGTTGTTTTAAATTATTATTAAGTGTTATTTGTCAATTTTTAAGTATTAAGTATATATATACTAAACACGAATGGGATGGACGACCATAAAATTCCATCCCACCGTCCGTTTTATGAACGACTTAGATTTCTCAGCTATCTACTCTTGTCACAACTGTGACTTAAATTGTCACAGTCGTGACTCATACCATCCCAATTTTTTTTCTTTTCTTACGTTTTCTTCCTAAATGCAATTACCAAATGACTCATGTCATCCTTTTTTTTTCTTTTCTTACGTTTTGTTTCTAAATGCACTTATCATCTAGTAAGAGTGAATACGTTTTTGCACTTACCATCTACTCAAAGCGACCACGTTTTTCTGCATGCATGCTCATTGAATAAAATATACCCAACTTATAAAGTCAGAGTCTGCATTATATTCTTGTCACGACTATGACTTAAATTTTCATAGATGTTACTCATGCCAGTATTATTAAATATTTTACAACTATTAAGTATTATTAAGGTAACGCCTATCACTTAAATAGTCAGAGCTATCACTAATTTAATTTTTTTTTGACGTTCTCTTCTTACTCCTCTGCTTCTCTTCTCTATCAACAAATAAAGTTATTTATTGATATAGGCTTCTCTATTGTCCCTCGATCCTTCTGGAATATCCTAACTAACTATTACATATTCTTCTTCATAGCTTTTTCCTCTCTCTTCTCTGCCAAAACTTCTCTTACCCTTAGATCAGAGCTGTTTTTGAAATAATGGATGATCATTTGAATTGGATTCCATAATAATCTTTCTCAAAATGAAACCTTTGTGATTTTGTCACCATTGACTTTTTTTTCTTACTAACTTTGAGATTTAATCGTATATATTTTCGTAACCTCTCTGATTTTGTCGTTGGGGACCTTTGTTGCTTCCTAACTTCAATGTTTAATCGTATATATTTTGGTTCTTTGTGTTTTGTTTCTTGTTGGTAGTATTAATTTTTAGCTTTTGTGGTTAGTGATTTTAGGTTATTAATGTGGCAATGTAGTTTGGCATTGGTTGATGCAATCTATGTTGGGCCCCAATTTCGAAGTCCAACATCCGGAGTCATAACACGTGAGCGTATTATCCTGTAGGGTCATTTCAATGAAATCCCATTAATCATTATCGTTTCATCTTCATGCTCTGATACTATAAGTGTTGGGTACCCCGCCCTCGCAGGACACGTGCTCGACATCCTAAATGACATCTAAACACACATCCCATAGGGGGTGTACGCACACCAGTCAGTCACCATAATCAAACTCATTTCTTCAACTTCAAAATAGATTTTGGAAATCTTCAAACCAGAATTACAAATTTACCTCTTCAGAAATTGTGTAGCTCTATGTCTCTAGTTTATTTAGAAATAATAATCATCTCATTTGGAGCTCTACAAATCAAGATATCATTAAAACACTGAAGTATGTTCAGTAAAATATCCAATTCATACTCTTCCAACCGATACCCTTACTTTGATTCAATCAATATTTTTCAAATCAATACAAACATCTACCTATTTTTATGGAGAGATATAAAAAATGTGTTAGGAAATTATTGGTTCAAAAATCAAGTCATTTGGATGTCGGATGATAAAGTTATGGCCAAAAGAATCAAATGTGTTCAAAGTTGGAAAACCCTTCGGGTGCGATCGCGAGGAATAAAGGTATGATCCCGAGGATAAAGGTACGATTGCAAGGAACAAAGGTACGATCGTGAGGAATAAAAGTGTGATCGCGAGGGTGCCTGGTGCGATTGCAAGAACGCCTGGTGCGAGCGCGACCGAAGCTGTCCCGTATAACCATCCTATGCAGCATCACTACTTAACACGATCATATCTCTCAACTCCGATATCCAAAAATTTCATACTATATACCATTATAAAGCTAGAAAGATAAGATACAGATTTCAAGAGGACACTTTTGTCTAATTCAGCCTAGATCATTACATATTTTCCAGAACACAAAGTTTGCCCCTATGAAAAACTTGAAAATGCAATGTATAAACTTGAAAAGTCATTAGCAAACCGAAATATATTTCATTAACATCAAAATATAAGAGTTTTTACAAAGCTTTAATGGCGTTTCAAGTCACAATACATCATTTTGCAAAATCCAAAATACAAAAGATACTTAAACTAATAATACTTGAAATGCGACTAAAGCCTTGAGTTTACAAAATCTAGCTTAAAATACAAAAAGATGAAACTTTAGAGTGATACCTTGGCTCTTGGTCACTCGATCTCATGCTTTTCACCTAAAGATGGGACGGAATGGGAGGGGGTGAGCTTAAAGCTCGTGGGTAACAATTTTATAATCAGTAGCAAGTAAAAACCATTGAAATATTCATTTCCATTGCAAAATTTACATTGAATCATGAAACACATATTTCCCAATTCTCAAATTATCAAACAATTTTTTAGCCACATAAATCATGCACTCATCAAACTTGTCAACACATTTAAATCCATAAGCACATCAGAATGGTTTGGGTAAGTCCATAAACAGAACGTACTAACACATTTCCCATAAGGCTCCTGTGTAGCGGTGAACAGAACGTACTATCGCAATCCTACATAATAGTTTTGCGTAGCCGAGAACTTAGGGGAGTCCATGAAGGAGCTCCATGCTACTAGTGGGCAGGCGGAAGAAGCATTTAGTCGAAGTGCGCTTGACATACAAAATGAACTTACCACAAACCCACATAATCATGCATTTCACATCTTGTAAACTTGTTGCCTAAAATGGCACATTTTCGAAACATGAATTCATAAACTTGATATCCTTTCAAAATCATTTCCATTTTTCATTTCATAAATCAATCACACAATTCATATACCAAACATGTAGCACTTTCTCAAAGCATTCAAAGAGCAATAAATGCACATTTAAAAAGTAGTTGAAATCATTTATTTCCATTACTTGAAAGAAAAAAATGGCTTATTAACTCAATTATAAAAATGTAACCCACCTTGAATTCTTTGCTTATAACTTGCTTAAATGTGCCTCTCCTCTTGCTCCTCTTGTCTTTCTTGATGCCCTATTACAAAGTTTAATAAAATCAAATTAACCATTAAAAAAACTACACTAAGACTATCAATTAAACATACACAATACGGTAAAACCTTAACCACAAAGACATCAAATACTACATAAACATCAAAATCTACAATGACCCATAACATATATATTAATAATCAAGACTCTTTCTTCTTCACTGACGCTCTTTGATTTTTCTACTCTTCTTCCTTTCTCTGTATCTCATCTATGTCTCTAAAAGTGATGAAATAAGTGAAGATTAATGGCCCTTGATCCCTCATTCACAAAATAATGTCATTAAGATTCCTACAAATTTCAACATATAAAAAAAGCCAAATTAGATAAAATTAACGACAACAATACCTTAACACTTAAACTATAATTGTACTCAACCAAAACCAAAAACACTAAACTATGAAAACACAAACAAAAAACAAATTAATAATCACAATAAATTATTTTCTCATTTAATAATTAAAGATGTCAAAGATCAATTCAATAAACACAACCTAAGATTTTGAAACTCATAATAACTCGTGAACAAACTATTCTTCGCATACATAACCATAATTAACAAGTATGTCAACTGAAAGACCATTAACAAGTGTGATAGACACTCACTCCATTTTCCATTCTCTCAAGCATTCAAAGGTCATAAATAGTCATTCATTATTCATTTCATGTTAAGCATCTACCATAAGCTTGCTTACTAATCCAATCTTCACTACTAAATATCTAACACAAACATTAATTTGAAGGTCATTATTTTGGTTGTAATGGGGCTAAAGGTAGGGAAAAAGATAAAACCAAGTTTTAAACCATAGAACTAATTGAGCATTTAAAATGATACAAATCAATAAAACATAAAAGATACAATTTTTTCTTTTCAATTACAAACTTAACCCTACCAATCTCCCTTACTTTTCCCTTCTCTCCTTTCTTTTCATTTTGTTTTTTCTCTTCCTTTTTTTCTTTTTTTTGTTTCCTTTGCATTTTTTGCTTATCTTCCTTTTTTCTTTTTTTCTTTTTCTCCTTTTTTTTCTTAATATGATTTGTTTTTTTTCCAATTTAAAATAACATAAGTTCAAAAAGGGAAAAAGTGTAGAAAACAAATACAAATTGTTACAACCCAACCCACCCCTAACTTATAACCTAACTATATGCTATGCTTCTCCCACAATTATTCCCTACAGTCAATTATACCTTTTAAATGCTCAACTTGCCCTTATGACAGATGAAATCGAAAGAGATAAACAATCAAGGCCAAGGCTCATATTTTGGGTTTTAACCAAAAAAAGGTTTCATCTAAGCTCAAGGGGGCTCACTAAGGATAATATCATGGCGGCTTTTTAAGCTATCGAGATAAATCCTAAATGCCTTTATCATTTCAATGTTTACATAAGATTATGTAATCTCGACCAGTATTTACAAACAAGTTCTACATTTGCTTAACCATGAAAGAATACTCTCAGCAATGAATACTTTTAAATGGTATATAATATCTCAAAAAAGCTCAAATTCTTACCAAAGGAAGGTCTCATTCATCTATCACAACAAGCTAAAACCCTTTCAATTGAAATCCAAGTCAATCAGTTTAGGTATGCAAATATATTAATCCTCATTTATAATCCCGGTCAAGTTCATTTAATAACCGAACATCCCTAACTATTAAACAAGAAAACAAACATGTAATGTACAAACATACACTGTCAACATCATAAAAAATTAATTAAAGGATCTAAGATGCAAACAACATAAATAAAGACAAACAATAAAACTAAAAATAATTTAACGACAAACAATCAAAATAATAAAAAGAAAAAGATAGAAGTACAATACTAAGATGAAGGTGGACGGTGTTTGGAACGAGGATTTAAGTTCACTAGGAAATTCCTCATCTTCGCTATGTTAGCCTCAATTTTGTCGAATCTATCATTCGTTCGCCGTTCAAATACAATAAGTTGATTAAGCAATGATTGATATTCAACAGAATTAGGTGCAATGTTCCAACATGTAGCTTCTGGTGGCAAAACATCATCCCCATGTGTACCTTCAGCTACTCCGACCCGACTACACTTACTACTTGAAGCTTCTGTTGTGTTGTCATTAACAAGAGCATGACGATCACCTTGTCGCCTAACAATCTTTATACATAACAACGATTGCAAGTCTAAACTAGAGTTCCCTAAAACTAACTGCATAATTGTTCTCTCAGTTAGTAAACCAAGATGCTCTGCAATTTGGGTGACAAATGCTTTAGCTACAATTTTGTCGACTCTAGCTTTAGCCACATCCATTAGATCCATACTTAACCACATACCAGCATTAAAGTGTTTAGCATGCATCATACACCACAATAGAAACAATTCTGCTTTAGAGACTACACCTTGGCTATCTCCTATATCGAATAACGTAAAAGTTAAAAACCTATGAAGATAGCAAAGGCTAGGGTCCACTAAAGCAGACGATTTAGACCTAATTGGAGAAAAAATGTTTCTTGAATTAGTAATTTCATTCCAAAATTCTATTGGCCTAAAATCATCATGGTAGTCGCATAAATCACTATGTGAAAATCCAAATATACTTTTCAGTACATCTAAAGTAATAACATGCGGCATATTCATCAGTCTAAATGTTATATTATTCACAATGTCATCTTCGTTAAAAATCAATTGTAAAGTAGTCAAAAATTCTAGAGTTAATTCAACGTATGAATTTTTTCTAAATTCGGTAAATCTATCTCATCCTATGTTATGTAACAATTCATTCACTCAGTCTGCTATTCCTAATTCAATAATAGCTCCATGATCAATAAATCTATTTGACATAATCTGACGATCTTTGAAAGTTACATACCTTAACTGGCTCTCACGATTGTCAAATTGAAGACAAGGATAACCTAAAATAGGCATATCATCCAAATGAGAAGATGAAGGTGCGTACAATCTCACATGAGGCATACTTGATAACGTTAGTCTACCTAAGTAGCAATCAAGATCACTGTATAAATATACGTCTGAGTTGGTAAAATATAAGTTTATTTCTACGATACAACGTCTCAAACACCTGCAATGTTTCTTATCAATCAATTATTTAATAAATAATTAGAAAGCAAATGATTAAATGAAGATAATTAAAAAAATGACTCCCCCTTATAAACCCAGATGATACCTTGTCTAATTCAACATGTTATACTAACGTCACAACAGCAATGAAGTTTGTCCCTCTACAAATAAAACAAACAAACTGAAAAATGACAAAAAATTTTAGTTTTAATGGAGGTTACCAGGTATGTCACTAAAAGCTGATGGTAAACGACGTGTTGGAGCAGATGTTGGAGAAGGTGAGGAAAGCAAAGAAGTCGATGGCAGATGAGAGAAAGTCGCAGGAATCACCGGAGAATAAGTTTTAGGTAGAAGAAGAAGAAGAAGCAGTAAACGGACGTGATATTTAGTTATGCAGCTGAATTAAAAATAATGAACGATTAGGTGAGTTTTAGGGATTTGATTTTCAGTCACGGGTGTGACTTATTAAGTCTCACCCGTGACTCATGACTTTTTTATCTTATTTTTATTCCTTATTTTTACTAACTATTTTTATTAATTCATTTTAAATATTCTAACTCTTATATTTTAACTTATTTT
>JANKOE010000008.1:23858515-23870030 GCA_026284465.1 Erythroxylum citrifolium | reverse complement strand
TCTGTTTTTGTATTGTGAACATGTTTTTAATTGACACTTTTGGGCCTGTAATAACTTTGAAATTTCTGTTTCTGACTATATGATGTGATGTATTGTAAGCACTGTTTGAAATGTTGTGTGTGATTGGATTTTACTGTCTTGGGTGGCATCCACATATCCTCCCAGGGAGTATTTGGGTGTTACATTCCTTTTCTCTTTGACCCTTAAATTCTTAAATTTCTTGTTGCTCAATTACTTTTCTAATAGTCTGACATTACATTTTTACCGATGATGTATTTGGTGAAGGTAACAATTCCAAGGAGTTTATGTGTTTGTTATGAGAAGCCACTAGTATATGACATAATTAATCCTCAAATTCTGAATCGTTTGTGATTTTTTAAATTAAGTATTCAAATTTTAAAACTTTTCAATTAACTGACCAATAATTTAAAACCTTAATAATTCAATTTAAAACATTAATTTTTACTGATATAACTAATAAATAAATATCCATGTAACATTTAATAAACATACTATATCATAAAATTAACCTTTTAGCTTGATTATATAAAATTTAAAAGATTAATCCCTAAATTAAAAACTAAAAAAAATAGCACTTGATTAAAGAATCTTTAAAAATTATACATATTTAAATATAACATCCCCAAGTATAACGGTTGATATCAGTTTGGCTGATCCCACCATGTTAACAGACAAAAGATATGGCTTTTGGTTCTTAGCTAGGACATACGCCTGTCGCAAGTTAAAAGGATTCAATAACTGAACGGACAAACCAATTTCGGGTTTCAACCCTTTCAAAGGAAATAAACAATCAAATAGAATTTAAGAATCTGTAATCTATTTGAGCACTTATATTTTATTTAAGAATCTGTAATCTTTGCAATATCTATCAAAAAAGGCACAAGTCTTTGACAGTTCCTAGTTGACGCCGACTAGGTCCTTAAATACTTCATCTCCAAAGCGTTGAGTTACCCTAATTATATATTCTTTCTAGGTTCGTTCTGTAACCGACATTTGACGCTTCATTGTCGATACACAAAGCAAGAACTTGCAACACCATCACTTGAATGCGCAAATACTTTGCTTACCAGGGTTGTTTGGAACTCTTAAACATCCTTCTCAATGAAGCTTGTACGAGCTCACCAAGGCATATAATAAAACCATCTACTCCAGCAGCAAAGTGAGAATAATATTGGCAACTGTCGATAGCATCATGACAAATACCAAAGTCAACGAAAGATGAAATGCTTAAAGATGTTAATAACATGTCCAACAGGTTGAATCCCAAAGCTGCTTTCATTTACACTGTGGCCTGCTCAGAAGTTGAACTATCACCTTGTATATACAACCACAAAACTTCAGGACAAGGTCCTGATCCATTTTCCATATTGAGCGGCCAAAATCAACCGCTTCAATATAGGCGTGACAAAAATGATGAATTTACAGTTAATTATCAATTCAAATATCGCCTGCAATTTCTTGAACTGCAAAAGCAAGGGATCTTCTTACCCTCATCTTCATGATTAAAATGGTAATCATATGTTATCTCTTCCCCAGGATATATGTCTCTCTCAGCAAAAAAGACTACCTGCATGCGTACAGTAGTCAGCAATAAAGGTCAAGTAGTTAAAGCTCATTGTTTGCTTATTAAACCATTTCAACTGTTTTTCAAGATAGATATTAGTTTAACTGTTTTGCCGTCACAAGGCATACCCAAGGCAATATCTTGGTCAACTATATCAATAATGTTTCATGAACAGACTGTGCAATGTAGAACACCGACAAACAAGTATGCGGCTAGTCTAGTTCTTGAATTACCTTCTTTTCATTCCTCACAGAAATCACTTTGGCAACGCAGTTTGGCTGATGACACATTGACAACTGAATAAGCAACCAAGTTGAATTGTTAAATTAAAACTCCGAAAAACTGTGAATTCATCATTACCAGGCACGAGTGATTCACAAAACGAGCTATGCCACCTTTACGGGTTGCATCAATTATATGCTCTTTATCTATCCTGAAGAAATAGCAGGCACCCTTATACTGCAGCTTCATTCCAGATTGATACTCATTCTCTCGTTTGTCAGCAACACGTAAGCCAACAATCTCACCAATATACTCAACCACCTGAAATCATGGAGAAAATCATACTATTGAATCATCAACAACAAATTATTACATGAATAAATCAGAAGGGTAAAATGTTAAACCATTTCACCACGGGAAATGAACCGAGATGTGTAAAGGCCAAGGGCATGTATGCCAGACTTGTAAACAACTAAATATTTCCATCCCTTTGCTTGTTTGTAGCGAGCATATTCTTTCTGCAAGGAATAGGAAGAAGAGATGCGGTAAAACACAAGCGTGTTATACAACCACCTTCAAAAATTCAAGGTTGCAGTTTCTGCCGGCAACAACAAAATAGAGAAAAATAATAAGATAAACTAGTAACAATTATAGCAGTTCAGTAAAGAAAAAGATTGAGGTGATTATAATTGTGATTGAAGTAATAAAAAGACCAAAGTTTTCAATACCATAGCAAAAAGAATAACAAAAATCCATATGCAGTTGTTTCTGATAACATAAATATTTTTTACTTTGAAGAGAACAGAAAAGGAAAATATGTAGGTGATATTGGTCTTCACAGTTTCCCTTTATCAAAATTTAATTCTTCATCCAGATGGGAAATCTATCAACTAAGAAGAATATAATAATGTTTTCATGACTACTTTTTCTTCTTTCTTCTCAAGAAATTTGATATTATTACAAAAATATGATTTTGATTTCGGTGCAATCACCACAATGAAGCTTAGCCCCTCATTTGGTTTCCCAAAACTAAACAGTAATTTTGGCATATTGGAAGATAAACATACCCGGCAGTCATATTCCTTATCAGACATTGGGACTTTTGAAGATACCAGGGCATGTGACTTCTGACCATTAATGTGAATCCAAGCATTTAACTGTTCCTGGGGGACAAGGCATTTACCATTCCCCTTGGACTGATCGGTAAGATTATGCCAAAACCCATCCCGTTTGCGACCCTTGTAACCCTTATACAAGAATACAAAATCCGTCAATATCAAAGGAAGAAAAAGAAAAACTTCAACTGATGACAAAAAAATACCTCAGTCCGAGCACAGCTTTCTTTCTCCTCTCTTTGGCAACCAGTTTCACTGTTATCAGCATACAATACAGATTCCTTTGAAGTGTTAGTTGCATGTACAACACATCTACCATAAAAGCCCACCTTTTCATTATCAACACCTTCTATTTCACTCTGCAGCAAACCCTACAATTCATGTAATAACAAAAGTCAACAGAAAATTTCAATGTGAGATATGTGTCCTGACCAGAAGCAATATATTCAAAATATTTATCAGCATAAAATGATCTACCAACATTTTAACATTTGGCATGCTAACAAAAAGGTATGTAGATCCATTATGATTATAGAAACAAGGTAAAATTTAGCACCCCTAACCTTCTTACTAGCACACCAAGGATGAAATGGAACATGGCAATTCACAACCCTGCATTGAATGCATGAACCTCCTGGTCGATTACATATAGAGCAAACCTGAAGACCAAGAATTGAATGCAATTTATTATTATCTCTACCTGCTCCAACATACATACAACATTTCTACAAGACTACTGTATCAAAAACATGACTTAAAGCATTGACTTGGAGAGTTTACAAACATGATACATCAAATGCTAGAAACTTAACTAAGAAATGATTGCATGATAGAATAGTTTATCCCACAAGACTTTTAAAAAACATTCAATTCAGAAGCTCAAATGTTGGGTGAAGCCTAATAGTAAGGAGGGCAGAGCAACTTGAAAAAACACCTTTTGGTCACACAACATTACAATACCACATCAAGAAACCATTCAACCCAAAAATTTAAAATATTAGGTTAGGAAAAATAGATAAAATATTTCTATGCTTAAAAGACTATGTCCCATTTCATCTTACTGAAAACTACTTTTCACATAGTTAAGAAAGGATCACTTGTGTAGATATCTTGAGAAACCATGATATGACAGATTTTACAAGTAAATCAAATATTGCGCAAAATATTGACATAAGATTCAAACCAGCACAGAGGCAAGTGAAACTACAACCACACAGAAGCCAGGTATTAACGATGCTCAGAATTTTTGTCGTAGTAGACAATTCACCTGTGGCTCAAATTGTACAAGTCAAATAGTATTGTACATATCAATAAAAAAAGTTTCCAGAGATAAGTATCTCTAAAATGAATTCCATGTTCTTAAAAGTACCTTGAACTTCTTAATATAAATTTTTCAGTGCAAGTACCATCTATTTAAAATGCTTACCACATTTGCTCTTGGCCGTGAAACGCCAGACACGTCAAAAGCATTCATTGTATCAACATTTGGACATCGTGTCCCAGGAGTCCAGAGGCCACATACCATGTGAACCCACTGCTTTACAGTGGAATCAAGGAATCCAGCAGTAATGCTGTTATGTACCTTTAGATCCCTTGTACAGCCCATAGAGTGTCCTGAAACATCCGCTTCGTCCCGCAGATCTATATTCCAATCATCTGAAGTCGCCGGTTTGAAGTTTAATGGTCTAACAACAGAACATTTGCTAATTCTAGAAATGGATCCCACGGATTGCAACATGCTTAATTTATCATGCAAACTTCGAGAAGAAGTTGCATGATCAGTTTTTCTGCATTCTCTATCAAAGTTCCAGGCTTTCAAAAGGTTTTTGACAATTGTTCGACTCCGAAGGGCTTGAGTCATAGCCCCACCACCATAACCGCAAAGCACACACACCTGTAGTATATACTACATTAGAGAAATACAGCAGAAAAGAAGAACAAACATTGTAACTAAGGATTTTGAATTCATAGATAGAGAATTATATAATGAAGCTAATATATATAAATATTCACAAAAGCAATGGAATACTAGATTAGTTTGACGCGGACGACTAGCCAAATGGATGATTAAATAAAACAAGTATTTGACATTCATACTTTAAGATTAACTGCCAAAACTCACAAGCTAGACTAAGAAACAGAAGAAAGAAATGAAACAATGATGAAAATGTGAGGGAAAATTAATGTAGGCAAAAGAGTAGCAAAGATAAGCTTAAATACATACAGATTATGAGAAATCATAAACTAAAATTGAACAATCAAGCGGAAAGCATAAAAAGGAATACTAAACAAAGTTTGTAGAAAACTGGATGTTAATTTTGAAATTTCATACAGCATCTTTTGCAGTTGTCCTGCAAGGTCTGCAATACCAATAGCCTTTAGGCACTTTGGAAACACCATAGCAAGCTTGATGTACCTGCTTATCAAGAAAATTATGAGGATAAATGAATAATTTAAGCATGAAGGCAAGGTAAACTAAGACATGATCCACATACTCTAATCAAACACTGCCCACATTGCAATAAGAAATTAACTTCATCTTTGTTTGAGCTTCCACATACACAGCAAAATGAATCAGAGTCGAGAATAGAAGGGCGCCATTTGCCTATAGCATATCTGAACCATAAGCACTTAAATTATCAGAATGAAAACTAAAAGTTATATTTTACGAGTATCAGTACCACTTGCCTTAATTTCAAATTCCATGCATTTGAAGTTCAAACAGCCAACCTACTAGGTAAACTCAATTGCTCACCTTTTGTCATTGGATTTGTGCCATTCATCTATTTCAAAATCTTCTTGATCATCCAAAAATCTCCCCCTTCTTACTTTTGGATTACGTTTGAAATTTTTATGTGAAAGTATTTTGGAGTTGGAATCTTTTCCTGAAAAGGAAACTATGAACAAATGAAACTGAAATTCAAATTCAGAGGAAGAAATTCAACGAACTTAACAGAAAAAAAATCAGAAGAGAGATGGGGTTTATGTTTCTTGCCCCTACTCTCCTCTATTCAATCACAGAGAAATTTATTGTTTATGTATGATTCCTCGTTTCTGATGGGATATTTTATTGGCAGTTCCCATAATTTCCCTTGCTCACTCACTACTTCCAGATTTCACGTACATAGGCTAATTGACTATTCAAGTATTTATGATTTAACTGATGAGAAGTGGAATAAATGACAGTTCTGAAATTCCCAAACCCTTCTCCACTACATGTATTCAATTCAATAAATATTCAATAGTTTCTGGCCCTCAAGACAATCCTCGTACTGTAAACTGATCTCAATTTTAACTAAATGTATCCTAATCAAGCAGTTTATTAACCATTTTATCAAGGGGGGGTCCTCCTACCATTGTGTAGAAATGAACTATAATATTGTTTATGTATGTTTCCTCATTTCTGATAGGATATTTTATTGGCAGTCCCCATAATTGCCCTTGCTCGCTCACCTTTACTACAAATTACTTCCAGATTTCAAGTACATAGGCTAAGTGCCTATTCAGGTATTTATGAGTTAACTGATAAGAAGTGGAATAAATGACAGTTCTGAAATCCCTAAACCCTTCTCCACTACATGTATTCTGGCCCTCAAGACAATCCTTGTACTGTAAACTGATCTCAATTTAAAGTAAATGTATCCTTATTAAGCAGTTTATTAACCATTTTATCATGGGGGAGTCCTTTTACCGTTGTGTAGAAATGAACTATAATAAAAGTGCAATAGAATATACACCAATATGTGAAAACACCCTCAAAAGGTCTTGACATAAAGTACCTCATGCAAGAAAAATATAGAATCTGAATGTTTTACATTAAACTCACTTTGACTTGATCAGTGGTAAGATCCGCATAAGTTGCACTATATCATGGACCAATAAATACCCCCCACAATCAGGATTTTATACTATTACTAACTTTGAGAAAGCTGTTTTCAGGACAGATTGAGCAAGAAAAACCTCTAATGCAAAGCTTCTTGTCAGTCACTTAAGCTAGCATTCTTAATCCCAACCTTAAACATGAAACGTGAATTTTTGTGAGAAAGCAACAAAATTTAGTAGATTACCTTTTAATGTCAGTTCATAAAGGCTTCGTTTCCGAATTTCCTTAAACTTTGGCTTTGGTGGAGCATGGAGATCATAAACAATATTTGAACCTCCGCTAAGTTTACCACTTCTTTCATTCCTAAACCTCAACTCAGCAGATTGCTCATCATCGTTGATAAAAGTGTTCTCTCTTTCATGCACAGGATTGTGAAGATTCATTTCAACACAAACTAATGCTTCATTGCTTTCATTTGCTTTGTTTTGTTTCAGATTGGAAAATTCCTTAAAGCAGGCACGGCAGCTGGAGCCTCTCCTCTTTGACTCCCTTTGCCATGTTATTACAGAGTTGAAGTTTTCAGAAAGCGGACATTTTTTGGCAGTTTTAAGAACCCTCTTGAGGGGAACAATTTTAACTGGATTAGAAATATCTACACCCATTTTGTCATTGGATATTTCACCATACTTCCCATATACCACAGGCCTTGGTTTCTCTAAACAAAAATTAACCTGGTAACTTGAAGATGTTTCAGTACAACTCCTTGAACCACATGTGATAATCTTCTTATCAACTGCATAACTTCGGTCTTGCGTCCAAAACTCCATACAATTATCACCATTCCCAGTGCTTTGTAATCTCTTCCTTTCTAAAACCTCAGGGACATTACGGCAGTTGGAGCGACCACTTAAATCAAATTTATGATCCACTTCTCCATCTTTTTCATCATAAAGGCTATGAAGATCTCTTTTTCGAGACAGTGACTTGGTCAAAGATGAAGCATATTTTCCATGTTTGAACTGGGGTTTAACAAATTCTACATCTTTGGTTGAGGATGGCCACTCATTGGTTCCATCACATGCATGGTATTTATCAAGCATTACACGTCCAGTGACTGAAGATGCATCTAGCAGGTTGAGTTTTATTTCTCTCTTTCTCTTCCCAGTTTTCAAGTGCCTATTAGAGTCTTGTGAATAATTGGATTTCTCACAAGCAGTAACACCTGTAAGGTTTTGATTCCTGCCCTTCTTCCATGTCAAGGAATCCAAGAGTTTAACCTCATCAAGAAGACTACGACGTGATTGGTTTTTGATGATTTTAGACAATCTATCTACTCTAAGGTTAATCTCACAATTAGAATCATTTAAGTCTGTGCTCCTGTCACTTCCAAGAGCATCATCTGATGACCAGCATTTATTGATAGCGGATCCTTCATCTAAGATATTGTATATTAGTCCACTATTCCCAGCAATGACAGTTGAAGAATCCACATTATTAACATCTGTTGATGCCTGAGTAACAGCTGGATTAGAACATCCAGAAGATATGTTAGATGTTTCATGTTCCTTGAGGGGATCACTGATGCCCAACCTATTAGAACACTTCGTAGCAGTATCTCCAGGTCTCTCCAACATATTTCCTCTTCCATCAATTAACTCAGTTAATTGTTTGACACATGACATGTCACAAACCCCTTTGGCTCTGTCACCCACATCTTTCCATTCAGAAACATGACCACTTCTATTCTGAGGTAGATGGACTTCTACTTCTCTGTATGGATTTAAGGAAAAGGCACTGCCATTTGAAACAATGGGAGCGTTGACATGATGTGAAGCTATGGAGACAGGAGATTTGCCATTGACACCACTCATCCTCTCTGAGGAGGATTCCAAAGGAGTTTCACCTTTTGATTTGCATTTGTCTGTTAAACATTTTGCAAGGGAGGTGCAGTTATCCTGAAGATATGGTGCTCTCTTACAGCAATTTTCATGTTCACAAGAATGAATGTTCCTGTTCTTGCTAACAGCAAGCCTGTAATATTTGAGTTAAAACAACAGAAACAAACCAGCAGACCGTCATGAATATCATGATATAGTAACCTGATGATTTCTTAAGAAATATATTACTGTACATAAATAATACAAAGTTCCTTAGGGAAGAATTCACATGATAAACATATCAAAAATGCACAGCAATTTCTTAAAAGATACTGAAAATCTAACATGCATAACCCAAAATCATCTCCAACACTCAGAATATCATAGCTATAATCAGTACATATTTAACAAACATCTAAGTTCAAAAGATGACTAATCAACAGGGTTATAAACGATCATGCTAAAATAGTTCACGACATGGTAGTTTCTAAACTGACCGTAATAAAGGATGCTGATGCTGAAGATGATAAAGTTGATGCCGGATGTCTCTTTCTTTACTCTCTAAGGAAAAACCTTGAGTCAGTCTTGAAAAACTGCAGCAATTATGCAAACCTGAATGAAGACCAAATTTCAATAAGGTTTGAGGCGCCCAACCATTAAATCAAATTCTATACAGCCACATGGATTAGGAATAATAAGCAGGTAGGAGAAAAATTATCATCTCTTCCCATTTTACTATTAGACCAATGGGTTGATTTGTAGCAACTTCAGAATCATCCTGCTTACCTCCATGATTATGTATATCCTTATGTTCTCCAGAGGTTGAAGATTCCACAACACAGCATTGTGATTCAGCAACAGAAGTGCTGCAAAATATCCTTTGTTTTGGATCTTTCCCAAGGGAAGTAACTGCATATTGTTGTTTGGATAAATCCAATGTCTCCCTCAATGCAAGTGGCCTAAGATTATTGTCAAGAGGATAGATGCTACCACCACCAAGATTTTCTTGTGTTCCAAAAGCTGGAGTCTGATCTGATCTGGGGTCTAAATTAGATGGATAAAGGCCAACTGGAACTGTTTTAAAGTGCATGTCCTTTGTGCCAACCAGTGATGAATCCATGGTTCTAAGAAGCCTATGGTCAACAAGTCCAATGTTCCCCATGCAAGGAGCCTTTTCAGGATGACTAGAAATGTTTCCTGCTTCAGAATCATTTTCCAGTTCAGTAGAGAATCGGTGTATCTGTTTTCTGTCAATGACTGCTGGCAAACCAGTAAAGTTGTTTTTATTGACAACTACAGAAAGAGAACCAGAATTATCTAAGCACTTGTGAGCTTCAGACCCAGAACCTGTTTCCAAGTAACAGTCACCACCAAAGTATCCAATCCTTTTAAGATTGTCCATAGATCTTACACAGCCCAAGTCAGCTACCTTCAGTTGTCTATGGGCAGCATTTTGAACAATTTTTGGGACATGTTTTGGGTCACTCTTTACATGATACAAGTCACCGTATAGTCTAGGAGGCAAGACACGCTCATTGACATTGAACACATTGTTAGCAATTTTAGGGTGAGAGCTTCCCTCAGGTGGGATGCTAAAGTTTCTGTGTGAAAAAGCATCAGATATTGCCGCATCATCATTGAGCATTGGTATTTTATCAACATCCATGGCATAACTGGCTACATGGTTCCTGTGGTCCAATTGATGTTGCACACTTTTTGGCAGGGAATTAGATGGTTTAGCAACATAGCCACATTGTCTTAACAATCCCCCTCCCCAACAATTGGTCACTGTCACATAAAATAGTAAAGACCAAAAATGGTAAAAATAGAAATACAGTAATAGGAGTATACAAATGCGAATATATGTTAAGTAGCATTACAACTCACCATCATGAGTCATCTGTTTTTGTGAAAATGGATTCCTCGAGTGTACTAGCATGTTGACTGGTAGAGCCGGGTTTCCAGCAGACTGGATCTGTTGGTATGGTTGGCCAAGCCTTAACTCTATGCTTGAAGTGGCAGCATCGGTTTTCAAGGCAACACCAGTCTTCCCATCTTTACTTCTGCTGATATAAGAACTCTGAAAAGGGGTTCTTAAATCCTGCAGAGTAGGGTGTGTACCTGAAAAGTTCTGAATCTTCATAAAGGAACTTAAACAAGTAGATATATAGATTGGCAAGCACTTTCTACTCCTTTACCGGAAAACTCTGGGATTGTTGAATAGTTAGTGACAGGGTGATCTGACACCTTTTCATCCCCCATCATGAGTGGGCTGTTTTGTAAATTGCCAACAAGGCCCTCAGGGAATAATTTGTTGCCATGTTGAACATCTCTCAGTTGTTTGTTCTGTAAAGCATCAACAACTGAATTCTGGTCTGCAGGAGAGCTCTTTAAAAAATCAATATTGTCTAAAGGCCATCCCAACCTTACTAAACCTCCAGATGGGCCAAGCAGATGATTGCGGCCAGAATTCTTCAGCATGTTGGGCAAAGGCATACCAGAATTGATCAAATTAGCACTCAAGGACAACCTTTCAGGCCAGTCCCACCCACTCTGATCTTCAGGAACCCTAATCTAAAGCATCACAAAAACATCACCACCCAGTGTTCTTGTTGCTTCAAGCACATGCCAATAAGAAATATCACCATCCAGTCTACACAAGCTACCACATTTATAATAAAAAACAAATTTCTGCTGAACATAATCATGAGGAGCAAAATCCAAGCTTTGGGGCTAAATAAATTAGGGACATAAGTACGTGACAATGCAAAGGCATGAACCAGTTGAACAATAATTATGAATAGTTAAAAATCATTGCGTGCTTTTCATTCAAATTCCTTAACAACAGTCAGTGACGGATCCAAGGGGGGGCTAGCAGGGGCTATAGCCCCCC
>JANKOE010000008.1:23762347-23792118 GCA_026284465.1 Erythroxylum citrifolium | reverse complement strand
TATGACAATAAAAAACCCACCACGAAAGAGTAATAAAGAAACCAGAGGCAAACAAAAACAAAAAAGAAGAAGAACTTACCAGATGGGAGAAGAAGATGAACGAGAATGGGGGGGGGTCGGGTATTTTAAACAAGATTTACCGATGGAAATAGCGACGGAAATTTTCGTCATAAATTTTAAATTTTATTTTACCGCCTTTAATTCCCGCATTTAAATTTTATTGCCCCGCCTTCCCTCTACCGCCTTCCCTATATTTTTAGCGACGAAAAATAGACCCGTTGGTAAACGAAATTTTTTACGTTGATTTTAGCTACGGAAATAAGTTTTCCGTCGCTAATTTGCTACGCTTTACTTACCGTCCCTAAATTTCGTCGCTAATATTGGCGGGACGAACTCTCTCCATCTTTAGCGACGGAAAATTAGAATCGTCGCTAAACAAAAAAAAATTCACGTCGATTTTAGCAACGGAAACAGATGTTTCGTCGCCAATTTGCTATGCTTCATTTTTCATTGCTAAATGAATTGACCGACAGACACGTTACCGTCCCTAAATTCTGTCGCTAATATTGGCGGGACGAATTCCCTCCATTTGTAGCGACGGAAAATTAGAATCGTCGCTAAATAAATTTTTTCATGTCGATTTAGCTACGGAAATAGATTTTCCGTCGCTAATTTGCTACGTTTTATTTTCCGTCGCTAAATGAATTTGTTTAGGTAGATTTTACCAACGGAAAACATAATTCCGTTGCTAATTTGCTACATTTTCGTTTCCGTCGCTAATTCCTACTTTTCTTGTAGTGCGTCGTCTTCAGCTATCCTGTCATCGTGGAGGCTTGCGTCGCCGGCATCCTCTGCTCCGACGGTCTTAACCCAAGGTATTGTTTTGTAACACCTTGCTCCCCTTTCTCCCGTGAATCCACCCATCGGTGGATGAATATTTTTGTTTCTCCTTCAGTTTGTGTTTGGTTATAATGTTTTATTTAATGATTGTTAATATATTTTATGTATGTGTTGGAGAATAATGGAAAAATTATTGGATTTTGTCTTGAATTAGGGATGAAGAAGTTTATGCATACCAGGTGTTTGACAAGATACATAGTGTTTGATATAACTATACTGAATATAGTCACTGATAAAGGAGAAAAAATCAATATCTTCATGCTTCATTTCCACATTTATTTAGCCATAAATAACTTAACTAATTAATTTCAATGGCTTAACAAGTCTTTGTCCTACATTATATGGTTTTCGTGTCTTTTTTTCAACTAAATAGTGTTTTCACGTAGACAATTATACCTTATGTAGGTCTAAAAGGTCTAGTTTGATTAGTTAATTTATTCATATTTATCCAATATGACCAAGTTTAATATGACACAAATTTATATTGATATTATAATCAATATATATTGTTATTAAAATAAAAACTAGTTTTATTTGTCTAACAAACAACATTCAATATCATAAATTATCCAATATAAAATCATGATTATTATAACTCTAACTACAACAAGAAATAATTTCACTTGTGTGTATGTATAGTACAATTTAATATGTTTTACTAGCCTTCAAATGCCTAGTTGTCCTTAGTGGAGGAGTTTAGTCTCCTAAAGGTTTACTAGAATGATACCCACAATCATTAACCATTAATGATTAGTTAGCTTCCTTTCAAAAAAAAAATGATTAGTTAGCTTAGCAGTTAATAACATAATATGTATACATATTTAAGCCTGAATTGAATTATAAAACTTAGACACATTATATTTATTAAATAAATCACTATAAAAACAAAACAATGCAAATAGTATTTTACATCCTTTATCAAGCTCTAATACTTTAAATTCATATGTTTCTTACAAGATATCACCCATTCATACGAGTGTTTGAAATTTCAGTGAGTTACCTCATCATCTTCTTATGAAATTAAACTTTTTTTAGAAAGAAAAATGTGTATTGAATAAATGGTGAGTGTAAAACATCCACCTTATGACAACGTTTGATCCCATTTACAAAATATGATTTATCATACATTTCTTACCAAAACAATTTAATTTTCCAAACTACATAAATTGGCTGCTTCGCACCTTCTTCGATTCTAGTCAAAGGTGATCTAGAGAGACTTTAGTTGGTATAACCAAG
Organism: Erythroxylum citrifolium; assembly: GCA_026284465.1. Taxonomy (NCBI): domain Eukaryota; kingdom Viridiplantae; phylum Streptophyta; class Magnoliopsida; order Malpighiales; family Erythroxylaceae; genus Erythroxylum; species Erythroxylum citrifolium. The sequence continues at coordinate 23,789,982 of JANKOE010000008.1, read as the reverse complement.
ATCTAGATTTGTAGATAGCTTAATTTACATCCTGCTTCAAACTTGATTAATGCATTTTTCATTTTAGTACTATTTTGGGATGGTTGCTAACATCGTTCCGTTTTCTTGGCGATGCTTAAGATATTCTTGATGCTTGTTCTTTAAGGAGTTTTGAGATTTTGTCGTTGGTTAGTTTTTCATGTCCTTCTTAACTTTTTGATTTTGTGGCCAGCAAAATAATTGTGAAATGCCTTTTGTTATCTATATTTGATTAGCTTCAGAGAATTGACTTTTTAGAGATTTCATTACCACTAAAGCATATGTTGTTTTGCTCTTTCCATATAATATACATGCAAAACACCATTTTTTAAATGTTATATGATTTGATGATTTTCTTATCTTCCTAAATCTAATTGAGAAGTTGTTTAAAGTATAAACCTACTATAAGCATAAAAGTCAAGTAATCTCTAATATTTTAATAAATATATAAAAACTCAAAAGTTCTTTGAATTTGATTGAGTGAGGCCAAAAGGATAAGTAGACAAAGAAAAGGAATATGGGAAAGCAAAATATTCTCAATTAATAGAGCAAGTAAATGAAGAAACTAATAAAAAATCTCCACCAACTTTTATATCTCGCAAAAATTCACTCTCCATTCTTTTCAATTGCAAGAAAATAATGTTATTCAATTTTCACAATGTTCTTTTTTTGTTTTTTTGATTTGTTATAAAATTTTCATTTCAAATTGTCTTTCTATACACATCACCGTCTCCCCCATACTTATTTCTTTACATACTGTATCCACAAGCATTAAATCATAAGTAAAAAGTTTTTTAATCATGGATTAGGATTCAATTAATTGTTTTTTTGTTTTAAACTCAAAGTTCTTTGGGGAAAAAGGAATAAAGAAAAGGCTAAAATTTTATACAAGGCTCAAAGGGTACACTAATTGATCATTGTAAAAAAGGTGGGAAATTTGGTTCAATTGTAAATCCTAAGTATCTTATAGGAGCCCAAAATCAACGAAGATATCTATATTAAAAAGAAAACAAATTTGGCACATTGACTTAATTTCTAACATGGTAACTTAAATTAAATCAAAGCATCATCACCTAATGGATTTGGTTTCTTATTGATCATAAAATCAAGTTAGTATAGTAATCATTTAATTATATTATGCATCTAACTTTTAACATCCAATCTAAACTAAGCATTATGTATAAATTTATACTATCAACCTAAAATAACCAATGTGATTCGAAATATAACAAAAATAAATCTAAAAACATAAAAATTTAAATGTAAAATGTAGAAACATAAAACTTCAAAAAATTGTTAGTTATAACATAAAATTAAAAAAATTGTTGGTTTAACATAAAAATAAAGAAAATTAGATTATTATAAATTTATCCCCCACTTTTATTCATGATATTATCCTCAATGTTAGACAAGTAAGAATATAAAAGAAATCTTGAAAGATAACTAAGGTAAATAAGAATGTCAGATGTATAACATCTACATTTAAAGAGAGGATTGATCCTGACGGTTATGTATGGAAGAAGATTACTCAGGCCACAAAGGCATTTTACTTTCAGGAGTTTGAGGTACAATATGCAAATAATTTCCTTTTCTCATTTATTTGTATACATTAATTACATAAATAATGGTAGATAATATATTATCGAATGTTTACTTTTTAATTTCAGAAAAACTTTTACTGGAATTCTGGTATTGACGGGTCATACATCGTTTTTGGGAGAAGCGAGTTCATACACGTTATCACGACTTTATAAATGCAATACACAAGGCTGGTGTACGACCGCCTTATATTTTTTAGGGTATATGGAGTCGTTGGCAGGAGTACTGGGCATCACCTGAGGCAATGCCCATATTTGGGCTTAACTCGACCAACAAACGTGGGTCATTACCAGGGAGACAAGTCTTGCCATTCATACGGGAGGATCAATTACCCACCACGAGCATACAGAGAAACTAGTAAGTATCAAAATATTACACTTATATTCTAATTTTGTACTTTGTTGTTTTCCAATTGAAATTGATTTGTGAATGTTGTGATGATAGATAATGATCATGGTATAAATATCTTGTGCTATATATGGTTGTGGTTAGTGATTTTCTTTGTTCAACAGGGGACAATATCGTAAACATAGAGGAAACTCTACCGAAATTTTTATAAATTGTAGTTTAACTTAGAACATTTTATTGCTATGTAGGAAAGTCAATGGGCATAAGGCCTACACCCCAACAGTTGTTTCTGCATACTTACACGAAGAAGCATGACGGTGTGATATTCGTCAACAGTCGATGTAGAGAAATAAATGTTTGTGAAGTTCATGGTTTAATTTTCATTCTTAATATTTTTCAGTTACTATTTATAATATAAGTATTGTCTCTTAATAGGACCAAATACAACAAACAATTCAGCGAGAGACTTAGGAAGAACATGTTATTGATGAGAAGCAGAAATATTTTGATGCCGTTAGTGGTAGGGACAGTTGTGGAAAGATCTTTGGCCTAGGAACATTTGAGAACATATATTATTTACAGTCATCTATGTCCAGTATAGCAACATCAAATGGACGGCAGGCAACACAACGTATTATTCAACTTGAGACAACAATGTCAAACTTGATGGAGGTAATAAATAAGCTCCAAAATGACATTGAGCGGTTGTCGGGGCACCGTAGAGACTCAGATAACTATCCGCGCTCACCAGGATAAAAGGATTGTTGTACTCTTTCGGATTTAATTTCTGTACAATTTAATGTGTTTCTATTCAACTAAGAAATCTTTTTCTGCTAAATGATCAATTAATTTTTTATTTAAACAAATTAAATATATAAACAAATTATTTATAGCTATTGACATTAAAATCAAATTTTACGTCGTCCAGATTTTAAAAACATTTGCCATACAACATGGCATTTACAAGAAAAAGGGTACCTAAGCAAGTGTACGGTAGCTTTGCGATTTAGCAATATAGGTTGAGTTTTGATGAATGACGACCATTACTGACGGAATTGGGATTCCGTGGATAACTGAAGTAACACTTACCGACGGAATACCGTAACCATCAGTAAATGATTATTGTTTTGTCGACAAAAATAATACTTCTGTCGGAACAAAAGGAAACGTTTGACGGCGGTTTATCTCATTCTGTTAGTATATGTTTCCGTTGTTCTGCACATTTACTGACGGAAAGTGATACTCTGTCGGTATCTACACCAACGGAAATGTTATCTACCGTTGGTAAATATACCGACGGAAGATCATTCCGTCCGTATATTTACTGACGGAGAGTAAGTATCATTGGCAAATTTATCGGTGGCTTATTTAACGACGGTAAATTCCGTCGTTCTTATGCTGTCACAAATGTATGTTACCAACGGAAAGTTGCATTATTCTGTCGGTAAATTCTGACGATAAACACCCATTTTCTTGTAGTGGTATCATATGTGAACTAATTAATATCACTGATACAATAATTTAACTCTACTTGAATTAGTAATTTAGAACAATTATAATAAATTATTAATTTGAATCAAATTTAATTAATTTAATTTGAGTTTTAAGAGCTACATTCAATCTTTATATAAATATTTAATTAAGTCACTTGTAATATTCATATTGTATATATTTCGTCATTATTTGTTAATCCTTAAAAAAAATTAAAATTCACTATTTTAAAAATTAATTTTAAAGATCACATAAGATTGTTATATCTTTTATGCTATCTATAAAATTAGAATAAGAGTCTTGATAATAAATAACGCGTGTATTTGTAACAAAGTGCATGCTTCATTTTACCATCAGTGGAAAAAGTGGTTTTGTTTTTAATTGTTTGTACTTAATATCGACTGTGATTTCAACGTTTGACATAAAACCTACAAATCACAATTTCAAGCTTTTATTGTGAACAGTACTGTAAATGAGTGATAACTTTTCGATTTTCTTACTGATTTATATTATTAAAGCTTATGATATAAACATTTTTAATAAAAACATATCAGATTTGATAACTTAGGATTGAAGATAGGAAAGAGAGGAATTACACTTTCTGAAAAGGCCTCTTTCGTTACGTTAAGTAAAACCATTTTAAGGCGCGAATTGCATTTCAATCACAGAGCAAATCTCAGCTGAGTGGAAACATTCGATGAGCTATATTTCAGGTCGTGTGGTACATCTTCAATAGGTTTAGGAACTTGCTATATGATATATAATAGGGGACTAGTCGAGCCAATTAATGTCATAAAATGATGGTTTTGCTTTGAATGGATCTCTAATCAAATGAGAAAACTTTTCCTTGCTAGATAAAAATTCCTCTAAACTTTTTTTTTAATAAAAAGGTCATAAATATAATTTAAATCTTAATGTTTTATAATTGGTGAAAATAATTCTTTTATTATCATTTTGTACATTAACAACAACACTCGGTAAGAGTCTTACTGAAATGGAAGATTTGAAGAAGTCCAATGTTACACGGTCTTATCTCTATATAATAGAGAGACTATTTCTGATAGATCCACATGTAGTATAAATTAATAATAATACAAATATCAATAAATACGTATAATTAAATATATAAAATTATGTAATACAATATATATTGAATATGACAAAGATTAACAATATAAGATAAATATGTAATAAATACACAAACTAAGACAAAAAAAAGACAAATACAATAATAAATCACACCACTCATTACAATGAAATAAATAGAGTAAGTAAAAAATTACTTAACCTAAATAAATTGGAAAGAAGTACTACTTAATTAAAATATTAAGGTTATTTATAAAACAAATGACTCGAAGGAAAAAGTTTAAAGGACCTAATAAAATAATAAAGAGGTCGGCTAAAGTTTTATATTGCAGATATGTCTTTAGTAAATTCTACACAGACATATCATTCTTAATCACTTAATAATATTAAAGTGGTGCTCATTATATTTTAGATAAGATATAAAAGTGATAACAAAAATAACGATAGAAGTTTATTTAAATATTTTGTAAAATGTTTAAGTAATAATAGCATATTAATTAATATTTAAATAAATTATTTTAAATATTGTACATTATATTGATGATTCATATGTTAAAATTTGCTAAAAATTTATCTATGTTAAAATTTAAAACATTACCAGTACTATTTAAAAAACGTTAAGGTGTGATATAATATTATAAATAATAGTAAAAATTAAATTAAAAATTTTAAGAAGGAACAATTCATACTTTTTACCAAAAAAAAAATACAAGTATGCATTAGAGCCCTGAACATATAGTCGAACATAGAGTTGTACCCTTAAAATCCTTTGTTTTTTTTATATATAATATCATATTATTTTATCATCATATATTTACAAATTCTTTTAACTTTGTAAGATTTTCTTTTCTTACTCATGAAATATTCTAATTATAAATTGCTGATACTTTATCCTTTTCATTCTCTTTTAAGACTGCCCATCGTATTGTGTGTAATATGATTTTCGATTGGTAATGCACGGCATAATGTATAATGACATTAAAACAACTAAACTTTTTACAGAATAAAACAATTTCGTGAAATTTTAACGAAATGCATGAAACCATTACAGAACTCTTTCACCACGTTTCGATGATAGCTAATAAGCTAAGTTCAAAACGGGCTATTCCTTTTCTGTTTTCTTTCTTGTTAAAGAGCGATCAAAAGTTTATAAATATGCTACACGACGCTAAGCCAGTCGCTTTGTATCGCCCGAAAATGCCACGAGATGAGGACAGTTTCATTTAACTCTCAACTTTAACAAGAACCTAATTATGGCCAATCAAGTTCTCTCAACCATCTGTTTTACATGCGGAAACCTATCTGCCCATCTTGAATATCCTGCAAAAGGTTCAAAGCTTCAAATCCAAATATCTTTCACACAGATTGAATCAAAATTCAACGAAAAATTTGAAAGAGGAAGCTACTAGATCCCAAAAGAGATCTGGATGGACTGATTATGTCCAAAGTTGACAGACCTGAAGTTATTATCTCCAGAAGATCCATTTCTGCTCTAACTGCATCAGACATGCCCTGCAATGAATTGAATTTAGAAACTAAACTTTACTTCATCAATTAGGAGCTAAAACCATAAGATTAAGGCCTCTTAATGTAGACTTTGCAGCAGTTTTTGAAAAACTCTTCTTATCTCCAAAATATTATGATTTTCAACATCATTATTGATTTATATATAAAAAAGTGCCACTCTGATAATATCCAAGGCGTTGGTCACCCATTGGTCACTTTCATCAATCATTTCTGGTAGTTACATGAATGCGTAATTCAGATGGTCAAGGCCTCAGTCATCAATTATAGCCGTAAAAATCTAAGAGTTACTGTGCGACACACAATAAAATTCACCTGCCAAGAAGCTAAACTTCTTGCTATGACCCGTGCCAAACTGTTGATAGAGCTACTGTCAAAGTTAGGATGCTTTAAAAGAGCTGCCTCAGATGTATGATCAAGGATCAGCGAACAGATGCTAGAAGCCATCATAAGGACTGAAGGATCATCAGCATTCTCTGTAAAACGATCAAGTCCAGATAGTTGAATGAAATGAAAATATGGTCTTAAGGATTTATATGCTTGGGGAGTCGAGAGTTGTTTATACACGTTAAGTACTGAATAGGAACTAAGCCGGTTATAAGTCTGTCTAATCTACTCGTTGAATAGCAAAGGAAAATTTTACTTTTGTAAAATCAAAACAAGAGTAACGTGGATGAACTTATAAAATACATTTAACGACTTGATATTTGGCACTATGAAAAACTAGAAAGGTGCCATTACAAACACAAGCTAGTACCTGCCCAGTGTCCCAATGCATTCAGAAGATTGATGGAAGTTGACTCATCCATTGGAAGTTTCAGTTGCTCCATCTATTAGTATCATGTTCAAACAAACAGAACAGATGCTGTCAATATTTAGCATAGTTTGTATTATCAGCTTTTGTTATGAAGTACTACCTTCAAAAGTACATTCATAATTGTATCACATGCCAAAAATATGGAACCATTTTCCTCAGCCATAGGCCTACTTGGTCCAATCAATTTTATAAGGCAGTCAACAACCTGAAAATGGAACCAACATCTCCATAGTCAATACCAATACCATGAAAAAATGCGAAGGTCTGATATCAACCCAGTGATGCACAATGACACCTTTCTATGTTTTGAATAGACAAGTATAATCTACAAGATGAAAACCAGCCAAGGATACATCAATTTTGAATAGTGAATGGAAATACATCACTCATAACAACTTACAGCTTGGTGCCCTCCAGAAGATATCAAAGCCTTGCATCCAGCAGTCTGCATTGTGATTTGGCATACCATTGGGAGCATAAAACATATAGAATGAAAAGGGCTGTCATTTCAACAAAATAGAGCTCATTTAACAATATCATGTGTAAAATCAGAAATCATTAACCTGTCGACAGATCCAACCAACAAAGTTACCAAACCTTGGTTCATCTTCTCCTTGAATTGTCAGCAGATACTCTAAAAGATCTAACACCTTCTCTTCACTTGCATAAGGTGTTTCTGCAAGATAACTGAACCAAAACAAGTTAACCCACCAACTCAAATGATCGACAGTAAATTGTTCATGGATGGTAAATGGAGAATAAAGGTTTTGTCAAGTTACCGTGTTATCAGATTATAACCATCTTTAACAAGGAAGTATAATGAAGATGACAGACATTATTACCTCCCAAGAAGACGTACTGAAGCAAGAAGATCATTCCCCTTGTTTTGACCATGATCCTGCAAAGTCATAATCGGCAATGTAATAGAAATTATAGTAAACTTTAATTCCATGGAACAATAATCTTTACAATTACAACACCTTTGCATCTTGTAGGTATTCTAGAACAACGGTGATTGTCTCATTAAGCCCACTGATCACCTTAACAAATAGGCCTTCATCAATAATTTCCTCTGTACAATTCAACAAACAAATGAAACAATAAAACCATTTCACAACATCTAGAATTACTAGCCACATGAATTTTTCATGATATAGAGCATATGCAGAAGGTCCCTTAAGGAAGATAACCAGTTTGCTCTAAGCATATTAAATACATTTTTAATGGTTAATTTGCATAGTACATTTTAAGAAGGATTGTTATTTTGAATTGCAAATGTTTTAACCTACAAGCTTGGTAATTTTTTATCCACGTACCTTCACCTCCATCAATAGTTGATAGTAGTTTAATTATCCTCTCTACCAAAGAAAACGCAACAGCAATATTCCTCTGTTTTGAGAGAATATTTTCATCAGTAGATGACATATTCTTGGAAGCTTCAAATTTCAAATAGGCCATCTCATTCAGCAAAACGGCAATTTCAACCCTTGATGACTCCAACACAAGTAAGAGACATCTAAAAATAGAATGAAGAAAGAGCACAAAAGTCACAACCTAAACTCAAATAAAATCGAAAAATCTATCACACGGTCTACCTATCAGCTGGTATTTTGTCCAGATCAGGTAAGTTAGTCTGACTAATCAGCCATGTTTCCCCCCGTATAGACATCATAGATTCCGCCAAAATTAGGGCATAAAACTTTTCAGCAGGCGCTGTCATCAAATGGAAATAAGATTAGTGAAAACTACACTTAAAATGGATATTCTTTAGATGTGGTCACAATAACAAAACCAAGGATTTTGCTATACCTTGAGAATGCTATGAAAAACAGTATTGAAGAGAAAGATGTTACGATCAGATGTAAACAATATAAAGCCACTATAATAGGAATTGCAATGTAGAAAACTCATTCAGAAGCTAAAACAATACTGTTAGAAAGATTAAGATAGGTAACCATGCATAATGAATATGTAAAGATAACAGCATATCTCATTGAAAAGGGAGAAAGAAACTATGCAAAGAGATACTGCAGAAAACATTCTTCCCTTGATGCCACCACAAGAGACATACAAGAGAAGAAAAACAAAGGTGTAAGCTCAATGGTCAACTCTATGTGTATTACATAATCAAAACTGCAACATTGGTATGAAATGTGCCCTTGCACTTAAAACTAAATGCAAAATTAACTAAAAAATGAAGCGTAAGACATGGCAACAATGTCTCTAGGAATGACATTGTTTACTGACAACAAGCAACTACCAAACCAAACAAGTAGCATGCAACTTCCACATATTTTAGTAAATTGTTCATTAAACTATCTACATAAGACAAATGAAAAGGAACTTTATATTCCAATCAATTTGAGAGTTCCACCACAACTAGAAGATACTGAACAAATTCAAGTCAAAAGTAAATTAGCACCTTCAAACTAATCCTCTTTAACTGGAATGATTTAGTGAACGACATTGATATGGAGGAGTGCTTCCACATAGAATCCAATACAATTGTGTGTACATTGTTAAGTGCTTGCCTAATTGTTCAAGAAATATAGGGCAGAAAGCAAATCCTACATATTTCAGTTCAAGCAAGGAAATACATTCGCTTTACAATTACTTCGATTTAACCAAAAATTAATTCACAGCTTCAGGTCATCTGACAATCCTTTCTTCTGCAAAATTTTAGCATTGGTATGGCCTTCACAACCATAAAAACCAACCAAATATATTAAAAAAAAATCAAGGGCAAATAAGCAGGAAGGAGCCCAGAAAGATAACCGAAGTTCTTTTTGTCCTCAAAACATTTATGCTATCTGAAAATCAATATCACCATCCTTCTAGCAAGAAACTCAAGACAATCAATTCAATGAATTACCTACGCGATTCTGTAAAATGGCCACAATGCCGGCACGCATGTAATCAGAACAGTTGCTGTCAGTCTGTTGATGCAACACATCATGGAGTGCATCCTGAAAGTAGCAAGAAAATACAATGATGAGATGTAGTGAATATTTTGACTGGGTCCACATAAGCCATATTTGGCCACTAAACTGCCTGATGCAACAACAAAATTCTATGATTGAGACAGACTCCAGTATTTTCTTAAATATAGTCATCCTCCTATATAAGCTTCACAATCTTATGTCCATTTATGAGGATACATCATGGGAAGAGATAACATACCGAGTACTCTGAAGAGAAGATCTGGGAAAGGAGGCGAAGTGCTTCAAATTTCATATGATTGTGCAGCACAGCAAATTGCCTGGCTACAGAAGTCACCTGCAGCAGGAAAGAATTCTCAAAACTCTATCTCGTTTCAATAGTTTGAACTTGGATCAACTGGATACCTCTTGCATGAAGATTTCATCATCGAGATACAATACTAGGTGAAAACATGAACAGCTTGGTAAACAAAGAAAAATAAGTAAAAAGAGCATTAAAGTATAGACTCACTATCATTGCAAGCTCTGTCAGACAGCTGCACGTAAATACTTCCTGAGACCGATTATTTAAAATAAATTGTACAATTTTCATAGCAAGCTCCATCATAGGAGAACCTGCAGCACATTCATATCACAAGGTTTCAGCTTCTAGTAACGACACTCAACCCCAGATAGCTCAAATACAGGCCCATTGACTGACTGAACAACACTTTTAGCCTTTCACATTAAGAAGAGAAAGCCAGTAAAAACCCTAGGCACCAAACAGATCCTAATTCAATTTATAAATATTGATTACCGTGACAACCAAGATAACAATAATGTTTCTACCAGGCCTGTTAGTCCCTGCTATCCACACACAGTCAAAAAAATTTACCATCAGGAAGAGTGCAAATCTGTGAAGCTATCAGTTTCATGCCTCCTGTTTCATAAAATTTATCAATTCCCTCCTTGCAAGAAGCTGTCAGCAGATACAAAATTTCATAGCATTCTTCAAGAACAGGTGAAGTTGATCTATGATTTAGGGAAAACAAACTTATTAGCATACATGAAGACACAAATAAAATACTGACAAGTAAGATGATACAACAGCCCTAAGCAGTCTATATACAGTGAAACCAAATCCTTATCAAAATTTCCTTCCATCAATGAATATTGAATCCAGTAACAGTTTCCAGCAAGTCACACAGAAAATTTTCATGTTCTAATGTCCAAAAAATTGACAAGTGCATTCCTAGTAATTCCTACGTCTGTCAGCCTATTCCCCAAACCACCAAAGAGTTATCTATGTTCCACATCTCCAACCATTACAATACTCCTATGTGCTCCAAAATGATGCTAAATGCAGTGGCCAAATATTAACATTCTTGGTAAAGTTCTCATCGATTCCAAATCATCATTTGACAAATCTTACAAGTTTGCTTTGCTAGCTACCTTTTGTGTTTCTCTTAAGCTTCAAAGTACAAAATCTTTGTCATTTTAGAAATAATGACAACACATGAACTTCATTCTTTTAACATTAAGTGCTTAAAAACATGCGTGCGCTTGTGTTGTTCTTTAAAGTAACCAGTTTGTTTTAAAAGTAATTACAGATAAGAACCTTACTGAGACATTACTTCCAGAATGAGTGGAATCATGGAAATCATTTCTGCAGAAGAAGCTATATCAGGAACACGACAAAATGCCGCCAGAACTGTAATAGCCAAATGCAAATACGCTTCACGGTTCTCTGCTTCACTGCCACCGGCGATACCCTTACCCATACCTAATAAGTATTCAACGAAAGCCAAAGAAAGACAAACCGACACTACCTTAGAAACTGCGAGAAATAAAAAGACTTAGAAACTTCAATGGTCATGAGTTAACTAAAAAGAATAAGTCGGAGAAGGGTACCAGTCCTCAAGAGCCTAAGCAAAAAGGCAGAGCCGAGAGCGTCGTAGATGGTACAGAGAGAGGCGAGGTCGTCTCCTTTGCAAAATTTGGTGACGAGAAGCAAACCGGCAAGTCTTTGCTCGTCTCTGTCCCCTTTCAACAGCTTCAAGCAATCCCCGAGTGAGGGAGAACGCTCCGCCTGTTCCTGATGACTCGCATCCTGCAAATGAAAGCAGAACCAGTCAGAGAACGTCAACTTTACATGAGAGTTTTGAATTTGAAGAGGAGTAGCTCACCATTGTCAACTGTGGTGGAAGATGGCTTTCCATGGTTTTTAGACCACCATGTTGAGAGGCTTCCAGAGGGTTCAAGGATGTAGAGAGGATGTTTTGGGTTTTCAGCGGATTGCAACGTAATCAATGTTTATGAATACCGAGCTGATAGGTCGTTTTAGATCATTAAATTTTATAAAACTATAAAATAATTTTTAAATATATTATACTATATTAATTTTTATTTTACTTCAATTATATCTTTAAAAATTATAAATTATAAATTTAATATAACAATTATTCTTATTAGTATTATTTTTATATTTATTATATAAATAATAACTATAATTGATACAAAAAAAGGGATCATTTATTTCTTATACAAATAATAAATAACAATAATATAAAATATTCAAAATTTTACAATTAATTACATCAAAACATTATATGATAAAAATAATATATGTCTCTAAGCATAAAAAGAGTTCTTGCAATAAACATAACAAAATAGAAGTAAAACCTAAAATAAAAATATTTACAATCAGAAGTTTTATTATATATAAGAAAAGAAAAATAAATAAATTGAAACTTCATTGAATGACATATTTGCTCAAATCGCATTCACCTCAATTTTTATTTGATACAAAATCTTTATTATTGAAGGGAGTATAATCATTTCCATCATTCAAACTCATTGCAAATGAAATATCAACACTTCTCTTCCAATATTATCTTTCAAGTTACTTTCATCTATAAACTTTGGTTCTTCATAAACTCATTCCATTGAAAGATTGATATGGTCGAGGCAAATTGAATTAATAGAACTATTTGTTCATTAAAAGTCTTAATAAACAAATAAAATTAAATTATTAAGAAATTATAAGAAATCATATTCAACTTAATAATGAAAATAACATACTTTCTCGAAGTTTCAAGTTGTATCGAACAAAGGCCAAGCATTTAATCTTTTATGTTCTAATTTATTTCTTTTTCCTTTTTTTAGAATGGATATATTTAAATGTGCTCTAATTTCTTTCACATTCAGTTGCACTCACATATTGACTGAGAATTTGAATTGCAAACCTTTACAATTCTAGAATGCCATTTTCAAATTGATCTCATCAAGCGACTGTAAGACAACAAAAGTAATCTTATAAATAAAATAAAGTAATGATTTATTTTAAACAAATAGCAAAAGTGAAGAAATATATATTTGAATTAAATTTGCCTTTTTGGCGTATTGTAATATCTCAAAATCACCGTATGCATCCTTGTATAACTCATTTTGTAAACTAAAGAGATCTTGATGTCATGCGAAACAATTGTTATGATGGTTAATAACATTTCCCTATTAATTTCAAAATTTTTCATAAAATAGACACTAGAATTTAGAAATGTCCTAGTAATAAATAATAAAGAGTAAAGTTATTTTTTTCACATTTCATTGATAACTGCAAGATAAGGTGTATATAAGGAAGACCTATTTTTCAAATTAGCTTTGACTGCTTTCTTTTTCCTCTCTATGACTTTATAAAAGTAACTCATCATTGCCTTCTCATCAATATTAACATATAAAACACTCTTACTAAAAGCTCAGAATCTCAGAAGACAAATTGATTGAGATCAATATTCATGATCTTCAAGATAATTTTGGAAACCTCCATTCTAACATTAGACTTGACATGTTGAGATACAGTTTACTTATCACTTATAAACAAATGTCTCAGCTCCTTCTTCATTTGAATAAAACACTGAAGTGATAAGAAATTAGTTTTAAATCTTATAATGATAGGATGACACAAATTCCTACCATTGAAAAAATACTTTCTTATCAAATTTAGAATCTATATACGATTGTAGATGAACTTATTTACTTTTTTTTAACTTTCTACATAGTTTCATCAATAATAGAAAAGTATTTAGCATCTCACATATTTTTTAGCATCGAATCAATCCAATGTGTAGCAAAAGGAGTCCAATAAAAATAATTATACCTGCTTTGCAAACTTTTTTCAATTATTTTATAAGTAGCATCATCTTTAGTGATGCACAACTTCATCAAATATCTTAAACAAAGTATCAACACTTCTGATAAGGCTAAATATATCAACAGATTTCAAAAACATTGTCCCCTTAGTTTAATAAACTAAAAAAATTAACCCCTTAGTTTAATAAACTAAAAAAATTGATACTAAGCTCATGTCTTCTATTTGTCCAATTATCACACATGAATAAGATGCCCAAGTTATTTTTCTTTTATTTAAATAACTTTTCTATTTTACAAACGGAGCTACTCAGAAGATTACCTCTATAGTTATCAATTGAAAGACTTTATATCTTGGACTGTAGGAGAAAATAACATCAACCATAGGTGGAAATAATAAAACTGGGCAACATTAATAAGACACCTGCATCATGGCACCATCAAGTTATTATCATGTTCACCATCAAGTTATTATCATGGCACCATCAAGTTGTTTTTTTAAAATTAGTCCCTCAAAATTTTCAATTTTTCATTCTCAAACCATTATTGATCTATATTTTGGGTATCGGTCTGTATTAAAAATCAAAATGGTATGAGTGTGTTCTATACCCTTTTTTGATTGATATGACATATTTCAATCAATATTAATCGAAATAGTATGGTATTCTACACATTAATTTGAACTTATAAAATACAAATTTAAAAGTCCTTTTTAAAAGAAAAATAGTTGTATGATGAAATTTGAAATATTTAACTAATTGTTATATTGAAAAATAAAGAAGAAAGAATTTTAAGAATAAATAGCATTATTTGAATTACTTAATTAGAAAAGGAAGTTATATTTTAATTGTGGATACAACCATACAATAGATTATAATTGACAATCTAACGTCAAAAAAACAAAGCAATTAGTATTTCATACACCAAATGTTAATTAATTTAATTGAGTTGTTTGGATTGCATGTTTTACATATATATCATGTTAATGCAAGACTCAATTAAACTCTAATGTAGGGGACTACTAAAGATTTTAATAAATTATTAGTCAAAATTTCAATAATAAACATATATCTTATCTTTTGTAATCCAAAATGTTATAGTTCAATATAATTTTATTTCAGAACAATAAGTAATCCAAAATGTTATTTTATATTAACCTTATGTGGGAAAAATACCATTACAAGTTCAAGTATACTATTTTAAGGGGATTTATGAATCAACTGCAAAATATTAAAACTTTTATAATGCATAGAATTTAAGAGTATAAGTTTTTATATATTTATAACTAATTTATATTATTCTTTTTTCTAACCATTTATAGGTTTCTCTTAGTTCCAATAACTTCGATGTTATATAAGATATTATTAATCTTATTGATATTATGAATGATAATCTTAATTAATGTCATTTAACAAATCTAATAGAGTCAAATTTGTTTAGAAGTTAAATTATTCACCTAGAATCATATTAATAGGAAAGCAATTATATGTAGGTTAATTCTTATATTCTTGTACAATGTTGTTATCACATTAAGTATAACCAACTTTTTAAATTTGTAATCAAACTATAAGCCTTATTATTGCTTTAATAAAAGAATAACCAAAATACTTAGAATCAATGTAATCATGATCGCAAGCTCAATTTTATATATTTTATAACTATGTATAATTTTATATAATTTATAACTAGGCATTATTGTAAATTGATCCTTTTAATTTAAACATTTGTTGATTATTTATAATGATCTACAAATATATTTCAAAATGTATTTTCTTAAGAATAATAATAAATTTAGTCTTAATTTTGTATCAACTATTGAGTTTGCACCACTTAATTCAACCTTTCTGAATCTCTAGGATTTAAAAGTGTTTCACATAAAAGCTTAAGAAAAACAAGTATTTATACCTGAACATATAAAATAAGCAAACAAGTGAAAAAATATACCAAAGATACAACAACATTGTTAACCTTTATTAACTTTCACAATAGTTGGAACAATGGTTCAAACTCCCTCTGTGTTGAAAGTATTTATCCTATAAGTTATCTATAAGTATTTGAATATTTGAAGATTGAGATTAGAATTAAGTGGGTAAAGGAGCACTAAATACATCAATTTAATAGATGATTAACATACCCAACCATATAATAACTACTTTAGTAGGTGGTCGACATACCCAACCACTTAGTTCACTATTATAAAAGTAAGACATGTTTAAAGTGGAGGTTTGACAAATCACTCCACTCTTCTGTGTTCTCCCACTTTATTCCTTATTTGAAGTTGTTATCTTACTATATCATACATAATATCCATTGAAATAGGATGGCTCATTAAGTATTAAGCCAACTTGCGTATGGACTTACTAATGCTTGCTTATGGTATAATTTATCAGCACATGGTTCACTCTTTTAGCACCTTCTATTGATTTGTCTATATAAACCCACTTATGTTCAGAGATAAATAAATTAATACATTAATATTTTAATTGCCTTGATTTATTTGGCATTCCTTTCCCATGTATAGTAATATCTTAAATGACTATAATAATGACCTTAATATAATAAAGAGCTAACATCAAGATTTCAATAATTAGGTTACGATAATTTCCAAATGACAAGTATAGGCCAGAGAGAAATAATAAAGAAGATAATATCTAAAACATGATTCAAACTATAACATTTTATGAATTTTTTTTTCAAAGTCAAAGTTTACTATATTTAATAAATATTAAAAATGTGTTTGAAACCGTCATGAACTTACTTAGATTTAGTTTCTCAACATTTAAATATATGATGTGGTGCTAAAATCTATTTTTTAGTCATTATTGATAAGCAAGTTTTAAAAGTTTTTTCTTTTTCGATAAAACATTTTATCACTAGCATTTTTTGAACACCTTAAATAGAGATGAGATAGAAAGTACAAGAAAATCAATAGAATTGCCACTTTAAATTATTTAATAAAAATTTAAGAAAAAGAAATAAAAAGGTTATAATAAGAAAAATCTCAAATTTTAAAATAGAAAAGGTATTAGGAAGCCTATTTTACCTACCTAAAGAGTTATCAAGGTATAGAAAAAAGTTTTGTAGATTTGGGTATTTTTTAGAAAAGAAAATGAACTTGAGTATGACGTGAATAAAAGTGGACTAAAAAAAGAAAATAAAATATGTAGTAAATACCGAGGAATTTATGGATTGACTAGGGGAAAAATAAAGAACTTTGGGTGATGTCTAGGGATTGAAATAAAATGTAAAGTATATGGATGAATTCCTAAGAATTTATGATATGACTTATAACTTAAAATAAAATGCATAAAGATGCCTAGACTATATCTAGGGCTTTAAATATAAACATTTATTTAAATTTTGTTAAAAATGACAAAATTTGTTTATATGAAAATGCAATGAAAATGATGATAAAAAAGAAAAATCTGAAAGGGATAAAAGAAAGTAATTGAAAGGCTTTTCATTTAAGAGGATAAAAGGATCCTTAAAAAGGACTATAATATTTCTAAAAGGAATTGGGTTTTAAATTGTTTAAAGAAATGACAAAATGGACCTTAATGCTTATTGTTTAAGAGGAGTGACGTTTAAAATTAAAGATTTCAAAGAATTAAATATTTCTTATGGACCTAAAAGCTCAAACTTAAACAAAGGAAAGAATGTAATTCCCGATGAGCCAACATTCCTAACTAATTTTCTGAACTTAAACCAAATAAAAAGAAAGAAATTTAATTCTATTGGGATAGGAAGTTTTAATTTTTTAATTTTCTATCCAAGTAAAAGTCAATAATCTATTCTTAATAAGCCTATAGGGTCAATTAAAAATATGAATCTTATTTACTCAAACATTAAATGAAATTAGGCTTGAAAAAGAAATGGGTTCTTTTTAGAATAACAAAATTTTATTAAATCATTTAATAGGTTTTCTCTTTTCCCATTCATACCCCTTTATTAGGTCATGTATCCACATAATTCCTTTAAACAAGCTTATAAAGAAAATAAGAAAAAGAACATAAAATTTCATTTTATTTTTTGATTTAGGCTTATTTTAAGCACTTGAGTAAGGGTCAAATTAGTTGAAAATGCCTCATTTTGTCTTGGCTATTGAGAATTAAGATTCAAATGAGGTTATACTTTGTTTTGAAAATGTGATTTCTATAAGGCCCCCAAGTCCAAGTAAAAACAATATAAAATAATCACATAACCACTTATTACAAATTTACTTCACTCACAAAAGTCTTAAAACTTAAGTAAATCTTTCTTTATAGATTAGGTTCTTGATTGGTTGGTATTAAATTAAATTAAGTATGAGCTTTAAATTAATCCCTCTAAGGCCACTTAAAGCCTATTTAAGTTCCAGTCCTCATGGGAACGATATCTTTTATACTATAAGTTATGATTTGTACACTTGAAGTACAAATTTTTTTATATATAAAACTATCAACATGATGAAATATCTAACAATGCATGAAATCAATGTCAACTTGATCATTCTTCATTCAATTATTCATTTTATTGCGAATTAATCATTATACTTAATTTTAAACATCAATTAAAGTAATCCAAGTTATTGACATCAAGTTAAGTTTGCAAGCTTCACTTTAATCAACTAAAAGACATGAAGAAGTGGACAACCAATTAATTATTAAATCACAACTCCAATTCACAACATAAGATTGATAATTCGATTTTGATTATGATAACACATGAAATTTAGCTTCAAAAGATAATTATTTCGACTAGGTTGTCCTTACATATACTATTAACCTCATCATTAACCTGAAATATGGAAAAATCCAAACCCAAAGCAATGATGGAAACCTATGAACTTAGCTAAGGTAATACACATAAAAAAGGGGGGTTGATGTTCAAATCAAATCTAATAATCAAAACGATAAAAAATAAAAAATAAAACTAATCTAATATTCACAAATGAACAAGAAGTGTTTTAAATTTTAGTTTAGTCATGCAATTTCGACATACCTTGATATTCTGAGACATTTTACAAGTTAAATGTAAAAAATCAACCAATTGGTTCCTATTTATCCCCTTTCACTCTTTAAAATTGAACCAGCTCCATTTAAGCATAAAAACATGTCAAGAACAAGAAAGCATAATCAACACTTGATATTTTGTTTGAAGAACAACTAAATTCCAGGCCATAAAACTCTAAAAGGACCATTGATTCAACTTACCACATTCAAGTAATCAAGGATGTCCCCAATCAAATAAGAACATGAATCAATAAAATCATAAATTTCATAAATTTCATTAATGTTTAATCCACTTAGTATAAATTTAATTAATCTTGAAAAATAATATGCCAAATACTTAAGCTTGGATATCTAAACTGAAGTTTAACAACTAAGAATAAATCAAGCATATGAAATCAGAAACAAAAGGAATAAGGGTTTCAAGAAAACTCATTTGATTTGCTTTGACTTCACAAACCTCAAACCATCTCTCTAAGTCTAGAATTTTCCTCCACCAGCCTTAAACTAGCTCAAAATAGGTGGGATATGGCCCTCTTTTCACTCCCAGATGCTCTTTGCAAGGATTCCTAACTTTAACCCACCTTGGAAGGATGACATATCTCTCGGAGCTCTCACCTTCGTGTGACTGCTTGCTGCTCTTTTCCCCACTACTCCATCACTCTATAGGCTCAAGAATGTCTCCAAGAGTCGAATATTGTTAGATTCTTTGGTGATTTCTATTTATCTTATCCACTTTAAACTGATTTGGAGTTGAAGACGTTGGGTGTATGCAACTCTTTCTCCACCCTGACATCTTGTTCTGATGATGGGGATTTTTCTTTCCTTAGGTTGTCTACTTATGGGCTAGTTATTTTGTTGGACTGTGCTTTGCTAGTAAGCTATTTTTTGGACTTTCCTTTTTCAAATCCACAAAGTCTATAAGAAATTATTCAATATAATTTAGACCTTTTTTAAAAAATAAAATATAAAACTAAACAACTTGGGTTATTAATATTAAAATGCAATAATTTTTGCCTAAATGTGCTATATAAATGATTTAAAACAGTGTAAAATAATGGTATAAAATATGTAACAATTTGCACTTATCACTTAATCTCTCACTCTTGATGTACAGATTAAGATTTATTTGGCTTAAAGATGGTGATAAAAACACATCCTTCTTTCATAAATCAAGCCTTTTAAGAAACCTCACTAATAGAATGGTGGCTCTAGATATTATTTTATAACCTATACCTCTCGAAAAGACATTCTTTGGGAAGCTTTCACCTATTTCTCTTATCCTCTAGGTTCCCTAATCAATATAGTTCTTTATTGCGGTTGCTTAGCTTAATCATTCATGTTCAAATTAATGCTTTAGAAGACTCTTAATGAAAGTGATCTATAAAGAGCATTATATTCTCTCAATGGTTTTAAACTCCAGGCTTTAATGACCTTAATGGCCATTTCTTTCTAAAAACCTGTACTAAGGGGTTGGAGATTGGTGCATTTCTCACATTTTTCAGGAATAGAAACATGTTGAAGGAACTAAACATGACTCACTTTTGTCTCATTCCTAAAATCATAGCCCTAAAGACCATTAAAAAGTACAGACCTATGGTTTATTTATAACTTTATTTACAAAATTATTTTTAAACTCATTGTAAAAAGACTTAAGCAAGTGTTGGCAGCTTATGTCGATGCTTCACAAGAAGCCTTTATAGTAGGAAAATTGGAGATAACATCTTGACTACTCAAGAACTTTTCAAAGGCTATAACAAGAAGCATTTAAGAGGCAATTGTGCTCCCAAACTAGATTTAAATACAGTTTTTGATTCATTAGTTTAGAACTTTATATTGAATGCTCTCAAGGCTTTCAAACTTTTCAAATCTTTATTGATTGGATAAGGCAATGCTTCTCAACTATTTCCTATAAGGTTCTAGTAATTGGGATCCAATCAAGCTGATTAAAAGAGCAAGATTTTTGTGCAAAGTGGATCTCTTTTACCTTATTTTTTGACCTTATGTTTGAAGATTCTTGTCAGATTGTTAAGGAGGATTATGCAATAGGAAAAGCATTTTAAGTAACACAAAATGTTGAAAATCTTTTGTTTGTCTTTTACTATTGACTTGATCTCATTTTTTAAAGATGATCTAATCTCTCTGAATGCCTTGATGAATGGCCTCAATGTTTTTTAAGAACATATTAGATTTATCAATCAACAAGGAAAAGAGTGGTATATATTTGCCAACAACTTCTTTTCCAAATAAGCTTGCTTTTCATCTATTAAAGGCTTAAATGCTTTGAAGTTCCTTTTTTAAGTATTTAGGCATTCCCTTTCCTCTAAAAAAGCCCACATTCACTAACTTCCATCCTTTAATTGAGAATATTCAAAGAAGATTCCAGACTTGGTCCAATAAAAGCCTTTCTATGTTTAAGAGAGCTCAACTTATTAATTTTATTTTCAATAACATATATGTTTAATAGACATCACACACACATAATGTTTCCAATGATAATTAACAAAACTATTGATAGAATTGGAGGAGATTTCTATGGTCAAGTAACTTCACAAGGGATGTAAAGACTAAAGTCAAGTAAGAAGAAGTATATTTACCTAAAGAGGAAGGTGGATTAGGATGTTATCTTTGATAATCACCAATAAGGTGTTAATGATTAAAGGATTTGGAGATTGCTTAAGGACATGCATTAATTATACGTGAAATAGGTTTGTGTTTACTATATAAAAGATGAAAATTTTTGGATGATTCAATCTAAATATAATTCTGTGTGTACCTCGAAGCACATCCTCAAGTTAAGAGAAAGTGTAAGTAAGGAATTCTTGCACAGTAGGCAACAAATCACAAACATCCTTTTATTCTAATAAATGGAGCCCTTAAGATAGGATTTTGGAACTCAACCATTTAAAGTTTGCAATGCCAATTAGTGCTTTAGTTGGAGAGGCATTGGTTCATGGAGATTTTGTTTTTAATCAGCTACCAAGATCTACATTTGTCATCTATATGTTAAACTTGAGGCTTAAACATAACAAAGAGGATGTAGTATAAAGGAATGGAATAAAAGCTTCTTTGGCCTATATTCAAATTGATGCTATAAAGCTTTACTAAGGAATCGGGGCATTAAGGTGAAATGGTTTGGCCAAGAATGGTTTAAATAAACTCGTCATCGAGCCTTTTTCATGATTTGGGTAGTAATTAGGGGTAAACTTGGCACCTTGTATAGAATTTCTAAATCCCTACTTATCCCTAATATATGTGTACTTTGTAAGTAAAAGTAGAAAACTCTAGAGCATCTATTTTTCAAATGTGATTTCATCTCATATATTTGGAAAGGATTTCTGAAACTATGTTCTTTAACTTCATTGCCTGATGAATGGAAGCACGTTATAGATTGGAGTTATTATGCTCAAAAGTAAAATGATGAGGATTACTTGGTTTACAAAATCACACTAAGTTACTTGGTTTATGGAACTTTGAAAAATATAAATTGTAGGATCTTTAAAAACCAATTATGCAAAGGGAAACTCCTCTTTCATAAATTATATGTAGAATCAAAATGTATCTTATAGCACGTAAAGTTAATTTGAGCTATAGCACACAGGTAAGGAATTCTTTAAACTTGCCCTGACATTTGACAAAAGAAATACCAGTAAGATAGGGATAATAGCTCCACAAGTATAAAAATAAGTATATGTCTCATTGTATGCGACTATGCTGTTGATGCTAGCTAGTTTTTCCAGCGTAGTGCCTGTTTGGTTTAGCTTTTGGAGGGTCCAAAAGCACTTTTGTCTACAACAAAAGCTATTTTAAGAAAAAAGTAGGTGTTTGGCTGCAAATTTTAAAAGCACTTTTGAGGTAGAAACAGCTTTTTTAAAAGCTCAAATACAACTTTTTCAAAAGCTAAAATTTGGAGCTTTTAAAAAAAGCCCCAAATTATAGCTTTTTCGGGAAGTCATTTCTCTGTTTAGTTCTGTCACTTACGTAAATAACATCAAATACCGTCTCTTCTCCTCTTGGGTCTGTTCTCCTCTTGGGTCTGTTCTCCTCTTCGGTCTTAAACAAAACCACCAGCCGACTGTTTCATTTCTTCTCCCTCTCATCTTCTTAGGTGGTTCTTCGACTGTTACAAACGCAGACCATGCAGACGTTCGAATGTCTGCGTTGTTGACGCAGACCTTCGTTTGTTGGGTCTCTTTACTTTCTTTTTTATAAAGAAAAAACTTGTTAGGTCACTTACATATATGTCACGACGACTAATAAGAACCATAGATCTTTTTTAAGAAAGCGCCTAAGGCCTACTGGCCTCTTTGTTCTGTTTTCCAACTTATGTTCTTCTTCTAGTCGCTTTGCAAGAGGTACAGGAAGGGTTTTGGCAACTATAAAGTTTCTTCATTTGTATGCATTTGATCGCCGATTGAAGAAAGCAGAAACTTTAGTGGTGGGTTTTGGAGAATAAGGAGCTGAAGATGCTTCAATCGTAGTTTTAGAGAGTTCTTAGAGGTTCTTCACCCTTACACTTTAGCTTTCTCATCCTGTTGCATCAAGTTTGGCCTTTCTTCAGTATGAATTTGTTGCCTATCTTGTGCCTGTAATTGCAACGGAACGTAGTTGATGCTTGTTTATATCTTGTTTACTATGGCTTTTAATGGATGTTGTTAAACCACAAGACTCTTCCATCGATTTTGCTTGACAATTTGTAATAAGGATGTTTCCTTTAGGCTTGGCTAGTTTAGCATAAGATATTATTTTAATTTTTAATCTGTTTTTTATAATTTATTATCTACTAAATATATTATTTAATTATTTAATATATTAATCATTAATACAAATTATGAATAATCTAATTTGATATCATATTTTTAATTAGTTGCAATTAATTATTAATTAAAACTATGAATAATTTAATTTAATTTAATAACTTATTTAATTTTATAATTAAATTAATAAATATCAATAAATTTAATTAAATTTAAAATATCTCTAAAATTTCCTTTAATATGGTACTTTGCATATTGTTTAATATACTTTAAAAATTATTTAGCATAAATAATTTTATTATAAAATAAAATATAGTTAAAATTAATAAAAGTGCTTTTGATTTTTTTGTTGCCAAACAGTCTACTATGTGAAGCTCTTTTTAAAAAGCTGTTTTTTTAATTGACAGCCAAACAACCAACTGACTTTTAAAAAAAGCTCTACTGACAAAAGCTCTACTGATAAAAGCTCTACTGACAAAAGCTCAACCAAACGGGCCCTAAGACACCTTTGGAAAGCTCTATCACATTTCCTTTCCAAAAAAGCCATCCTTCATAAAGATGATTAGATTAATTAATTTTAGGAAAATCATTTACCATCTTATTATTTGCAATCATTTTGAGTCCCCAAAAATTCATATACCCAAACATGCCACAGTCATACATTATCTTTATAAAAATTATGTCAAGTATTTAATAAAATATATTTGTATGGGCAACAAAAAAAAGTGATTCTTTACCATAGGTACCTTGGCAGTTAAATTATTTGTGTTATTATTCAAGAAAAAGCTGCCAACCTTTATGTAGAAAGTATAACATTTCTCTAATAGTTGACTCATACGCAAGATATTATTCTTTATGTTTGGAGCATAATAAACATTTGAAATTAATTGGTGACTTTCACTCTTTAAATATACTAAGATTTAACCTTTTTCCCTTTACAAAAATTTTTGAATGAATCCCTAAAAGTAATATCATTGCCAACTTTTTTATCAAGCTTGATAAAAAAGTCTTAATTATCATACAAGTGATTATTAACTTTAGTATTAAGGTTCAATAAAAGCTTCTCTCCTTACTACAAGTCCTTGTATACTATCAAAAGAGTTTTGAGTGGACTCCACCTTGTCATTATTTTTTATTCACTAGAAAGATTAGTTTTATATCATCATTACTATCACTTTTGCATTCCTAAGTATAATCTGGTTCTAGTTTTGATTTATTGTCAGTTGTTGTTATTGTAGCAGTGTGACATTACCTTTTTTTTTTCTTGTGATGGATAGTTAATGTACGTATTATTTTCTTATGCAATTAATTAGCTTTCAAAAAAAGAATAATACATAAATTCATGACAAGTGTAGCATTCCAGTTAAGACTTGTATATTTTTTTATATGCCCTTGTTACTCCTTACCACGTCTTCATCTTAGGTTAGATTGATGATTTCCATCTCTATTTGACATGAAAAATGCGCGCATCTTCCCTCTCTTCCACAACCTCGACCACATCCACGTCCTTCCTTGTGTAACTTATATTTTTATATGTTTATCTTTCAAAGTGATCTTTGGTTATAAACATGCTCCACAAGATCTTTCTTCCTCTTATTAGGCTTCTCTCTAGAAGCTTCATAAGATCCACCTAGTTCTTTTAATTGTCATATTCTTTAAATCCTTTGATTCTTTAATGACAATCATCACATGATAAAAATTTTCACTAACTGATCTAAGGATTTCTTCAATCACCCTTAAATTAGTCACTTCTTTATCAAGCTCTCTCATTTGGCTCTTAATGTCCATGATTCTTATAAAATAACCTAACACCTTCTCGAACTCTGTAACAACCCCTATACGGGACCTACAACCACCCACGATTATGGCAACCAAATTCTTGTGTATACATTCATGTCATACATTTATATTCATTTATAGGGATTGTCATCACGCATTTGTCTATTCAATGTTGCACATATACATATTAAAAAATTTCATACCACTTAAAAATATCATTTAAGAGCAGTATTACAATTTTATAGTTATATGATAATCCCAAAGAAATATTACATATAACTTAAATTTTTAGTTACAAACTATAGAGGAATTACAATTTCCTTCATTACATATACAATCATTTTAAACCAAAAGACAGATTCCAAAAATACATTTACTTCTAGCGGTTGGCCTTGGTCCTTGTAGATGTTCCATGTGCCTCACTCCTATTACTTAGACCTACACCGATTAACACTTATTCTAAGCTTGAAAGCTTAGTAGGGAAACATTTAGTTTGGATGACCACTCACAACAGTCATCCGCTAAGCACACATACATTTAACAATATCATAAACTCACATAAATAGTGATGGCAAATTAATCAAGGTATATAATGCAAATATGCTTTAATATATTATTCATATACCTTAAATTCACATTTATAAGTCAAATATTGATATTCAATGCTCATTAACACAAATCATTCATGTTCTCATGTTGTATCTCTTATTTACTATTGTTTAATTTACATTTTGTGTTAGGCCTGCATATTCCTATAGGTGTGGATAACGGGAGCTCTGGATATTTGAAGATATCAAACTATAGATATCCGAAAGTATCAAACTATAGATACCTGAAGGCATCAAACTGTAGAGACACTATAGCCTTGAAATGAAATCACCATCGGTGTCAAACTATAGCAGCTACACTATAACCCTGTAGGTAAGCCTATTTATCCATCACTAAGACAATAAAATAGACACTGTAACATTTTCCTTCAATCATTTGCCAATTTCATAATTAATATATTGACAATTCATTTGATATTCAATTGAAATCATAAAATTTGTATTTAAGTTCATACATGCAAGTTATAATTTACCACCATTAGAATATTATACAAATTACATGTACTTGTATGATTTATTTCATATATGTTTTGTTCAGTCGCGCTTCTCTATGTACATTCACATAATTCCAGTATATAAATTCTTATACTACATTTAAATATAAAACATTTAAATTGTATTTAATTATGTTCATAAAGTTAGCATGTAAACTTGTCTAGTCATACTATACACATATAAGCAATAAATATGCATATAAATCATCTATATACATGTAAATTTGTAGCACCCCACTCCCGCAAGACCCGGACCCGATACCGTGGGTGATATCCGAGTCCGTGCCTCACGAGAGTGGTATGCTAGAGCACTCGGATATAGTCAAAACTCAGTGTAAATTTTTTTTATAAGGTCATATGTGCGGAAATCAGTAAACAATTTGGGTCCGCTTTAATTTGTAAACATTTTAGTCATCATAATACAGTTACAGTTTTTAGCCATCGAATGTATAAAAACTCCATAATCAAATTGGGCCCAACTTTATTCATAAACCTTTTCAATAATTACATTATGATCAAAAAAATGTCAATAGCCACTTGGGGTCCACTGAAATACAAGCACTATTTTACAGAAATTACGGAAATATACATTTCTACAAGAATTGAATGCCACTAATGCAGACGTGAACTGATTTCGACCTCTATCTTCGACTGGTATGCAGTAGGCATAATCCCGTTTGTCTAACGGGATACTCTTCAGAGCCTGAAAAATAGTTGCAAATTTTGGGTGAGTTTTGCGAACTCAGTGAGGATCCATCATCGATGGTTCACCCAATTCATGCAGCACACAAGCAAATCATAGTCTAGTTCACAATAACACAGTCAGAAGTACCAGATCAGGATACCCAAGCAAATCACAATTATATAGGGCACTCTTGCCTTTTTCCCATTTACAGTATTCAATCAAATATGTATGCAATGCATATGTGACACTTTTCCATTTTATTACAGTGTTGTGACCGAGCGCTTAAACAGTAAACAGTAGACAGTAGACGCGTCTTGGGAGTAGGAGAGCCCTCTGGGTATGCACTATCTCCCTTCGAGCTCGAGGCTCTTTTTCAG
>JANKOE010000008.1:23701487-23718639 GCA_026284465.1 Erythroxylum citrifolium | reverse complement strand
TGCCTTTAGGGCACTACTCTAACAAACTCACAATACTAACATAAGTCGACTTGTATCACTAGACAAGGCGCCTTATACGTATCGTGACAGAATAAGTCGACTTACATCACATACAAGTCGCCTTATACTAACACAGACAATTCAGTTAAATATTGGAATAAAGCATAAATGATAGTTATAATTAATATTTTTTTTAATCATAATTTAGTAAAATTTTTGAGAAGTTTGTTAACTGTCTGGGTTAGATTGAGCATTGTTGTGTATATACGAACTAAATGTATGATTTAATTGGTTGACTAAGTCTTATGATTATTTTTTTTTGAGTTATTTGATATTAAGGATATGGTCGGTTATCCTTACTTAGTAGACAACTCACCCCTTGCCGTCATTTTTTTAGAGAACGAGATATTGTTGATAACTCCAATGTACAGGATTGACAAAGTGGAGTTTAGGTGGGGCCAACAGTTTTATTGTGTAAAGATATTTGACAGTATATATGTTTGAATATGACTGGTCAGGTAGTTGCGTTATATAGAATACTTTTGTATCTGAAAAACAACCCTCTCTTTTGGAACTAATGAGGAATTGAATGATTAATGGTACGTTTTGGGAACTATTTGGTTAATTGTGGTTTAATAATTTTTTAAAGATTTTCGAGAGCGTCACATTAGGTGTTATCAGAGCAGGTTTACATTACTAGGGACGTATTGAGAAAAAAAACTAGTAGGAGATTGTATGATCGTAAATAATGTAAGGAGGGGAATGCTAGTGAGGAGTGGTGGAGTGGAGCTACTAGTTGACTTGATAATGATGGATTTAAGGGAGTTTAATGTAGTTCTTGGGATGAATTGGTTGGCATAATATCAAGCTATAATAGATTGTTATGCTAAGGAGGTTATAATAGATTATTTAGGTAACTCGAAAGTGATATTTGTGAGGGATCACAGAGTGGTCCCAAAATGTGTGATCTCAGCTTTGACTGCTAAACGATTGATATTGGATAGGTGTGAGGTATATCTAGTTCATAATATAGATATAAGGAAGGTAAATCCTAGGTTAGAGGATATTCCTATGGTGAGGGAATTTTCGAAGGTATTCTTAGATGATTTACCAAGTTTACTGCCTCAACGAGAGATAGATTTTACCATTAAGACTATGCCTAAAGTTGTAACAATTTCCATTGCATCTTACAAGATAGCTACTGTTGAATTACATGAGTTAAAAAGGTAGTTAGAAGAGTTGTTAGAAAAGGGCCTTATTAGACTGAGCACATCACCCTGGGGAGCTCCAGTGTTGTTTGTGAAGAAAAAGGATGGTAGTATGAGGCTATGTATTACTGGCAGCTAAATAGGGTGACAATAAAAAAAGTACACGTTACCAAAGATAGATGATCTTAGATCAACTTAAGGGAGTTGTCATATTTTTCAAGATTAACTTGAGATCAGGATACTAGCAGTTAAGGATAGCTAAATCAAGTATTCCCAAAAATAGCTTTTCGTACTCGGTATGGACACTATGAGTTCCTAGTGAAGTCTTTCGAGTTGACTAATGCACATTTATGGCATTAATGAATAGTAATTTTTAGGAGTATCTGGATCAGTTTGTGATAGTGTTCATTGATGATATATTGGTGTATTTGAGAGTAAAGAGGAGCATGAGCAACATTTTTTTTATGAATATGTTACAGATTCTGAAGGAGAGACAATTGTATGAAAAGTTGAATAAGTGTGAGTTTTGGATGGAGCAGGTAATTTTCTTAGACATGTGGTGTCCTGAGAGGGAGTGATGCCTGATCCTTTTAAGATAAAGGCAATTATGGAGTGGGAGCCACCTAGAAATATATATCATAAGTAAGGAGTTTTTCTAGGACTTGCTGGGTATTGTCGGAGAATTGTAAAAGAATTTTCGATAATAATAAGCTTGTTAACCAAACTATTGAAGAAAGGAGTTTAGTTTGAGTTGACCAATCAGTGTCAGGAGAGTTTTGAGGAACTTAAGCGGAGATTGATTTCATGCCCAATTTTGGTGCTACTATTGAGTGGTAGAGGTTTTGAGGTAGATACTGATGCTTTGAGGATAAGTTTGGGTGTGTATAGAAGTAGTATAGAAAGGTGATAACTTATGCCTCTCGTCAATTGAGATCGCATTAGTTGAATTATCCCACTCATGATCTAGAGTTAGCGGAGATTATGCATGCTCTTAATATTTGAGACATTTTTTGTACAAGGACACATTCTGAATCCTTACAGATTAGCATCACCACCAGAGTTATTTCAAATTCATGATATGTTCCACGTGTTGATGTTAAGATAGTATCGATTAGATTCTAGTCATGTTATATCGAGGCTTGAAATCGAAGTTACAAATGACATGACTTATAAAGAAGAGTCATTGGAGATATTGAATAGACAAATTAGGAAATAAAGGAGAAGGGAGATTCCAATGGTGTGAGTTTTGTAGAGTCATCATCGTTCTCCAAGATAGGCAACATAGGAGGGAGAGGATGAAGTTTGACGTTAATATCCTCATTTGTTTAGATCCTTAGGCGAGGGAGAGGATGAAGTTTGACGTTAATATCCTCATTTGTTTAGATCCTTAGGTGTGTAATTTAATTTCCAGGATGAAATTCTTTTAAGAGGGGGAGATCTATAAAGCCCACTTAGTAAATTAAAAACTTACCCAACAGCCCAACCCATCCCACAAACCATTAAGTTGTATAAAACCACATATCTAGAAATGCAAATAAACACCAACGAAACCACCATCTTCTTAATCTTTTCTCTTCATTTCCAGCTAGTGAGTTTGTCAAAATGCACCCCTTTGTTCTATATGTAACACTTTCCTTATAGGTTCCCTCATTTTGTTTGCTTTGTAGAAATATTGGAGGGAGTTATGAAGGTTGACAATCTCATAGTGCCTTACACTTAGGTAAAAATTTTAGTAGCTATATTATGTCATTTTTTTGAATTTTGATCATCCTGCACTAGTTTATAGTTGGTTTGCATGTTGTGATTAATTGAGACAATAATTGAAGTTGTATGAAGGGATAAAAGTTGAGAAAATAGGGCTAAAACTGATTTTAAAAAAAAGAGAAGAGGGAAGAAGTGGAGAGGGTGAAGACGATGACATTGTTTGAAAACTTAAGTTGCATGTAGGGGCAGAATAGAAAGTGCAAAAAGTGAAGGGTAAATCTTAAATTTACTTACATGAAGCGCATTTTTGGTATTCCTTGAAATGGATAAGGGTGAAATAGGACTTTTAATTATTTAAGGGTATTTTAGTAATTATGGGGGTTAGGTTAGTAAGGATATTATTTTTATAATTAAGAATATGTTAGAAAATAGAATAATGTTATATTACTGAGTGTAATTGGGTTAGAAATTTTTTCGTAAATTAGTCTATTAGAATTTTTTAAATTCTAAGTCCGAAAGTTTGATTAAGAAGTAATTGGGATTATCAATTAGTTGAATATGAAATCGATTAAGGATAACTTTGGACTTTACTCCTAAGATAGATTATCGATTTGTTGTTAATAAATTATTTTTATAGTGATTTATATTTTGAATTAGTCATTAATTTAATTAATGACTAATAGTTACATACTTGAATTATGTTTATTTTATTTATCAAATAATTAATTTAGTATAAGTTGTTTCACTATTATATTTTGTTACATTTTCTTAGATGTATTGCTTATTAAGTTGACGGAAAATGTGTTAATTAAATAGAGTTGTGAATAATTGGTGAAAATCGATAATTAGTGGCTTGCCTAGGATAGACTATATTCGATAGTCTTAAATGGTTAGGTTATGTCGATATGAGTGAGTGGTGACTAGTTATCTATCTGTGTCTGGGACATCCTGAGTCCTTGGGATGTCCTGTGCCGATGACTAGGTACTGGAGTGGTACTGGGATATCCTGAGTCTCAGCTATATCCTGTGTCGATGGCTAGGTACTAGAGTAGTATTGAAGTATCAAGAGAGATTGAGAAATTGAAGTACGGTGTGCCAATATTTAGACATTTAATTACAATTCCACTTGGTGAGAGTTTACAATGAGTTTAGATGAGCCGACAGACCATTAAATGTAAGCCTACTAAGTTAAGCTGGGCCCAAACAATTCAGTTAAATATTAGAATAAAACATATATGACAGTTATAATTAATATTTATGTTAATCATAATTTGGTAAAATTTTTGAGATGCTTGTTAACTGTCTGGGTTAGACTAAGCATTGTTGTATAAATACGAATTAAATGCATGATTTAATTGGTTGACTAACTCTTATAATTATTTTTTTAGTTATTTGATATTAAAGGTACGGTCGCTAATCCTTACTAGGTTGGCAACTCACCCCTTGCCATCATTTTTGTTAGAAATCAAGATATTTCTGATAACTCTAGTATACGAGACTGACATAGTGGAATTTAAGTGGAGCAAGTAGTTTAATTGGGTAAAAATATTTGATTGTATATATGGTTGAATATGACAACTCGGGTAGTTGTGTTATATAGAACACTTTTGTATCTGACAAACTATCTTGTCTTTTGGAACCAACAAGGAATTGAATAATTAATGGTATATTTTGGGAACTATTTGGTTAATTGCGGTTTAAGAATTTTTTTAAAAGATTTTTGAGAACTTCACACTTGAAGACCAATTTTAAAACCCAAAAAAAAAAGAGAATGTCATGATAAATGGGTAGAATTCATCTGCTTATAATTGTAGCCGTAATGTTTGGTCTAAGATATATTTGGTTAGCCAATGTTACAGTTCTCGCGGGGATTAATGACGTTCCTGGTCCTATTATAACTAAGAGGCACAGCCACTAGCCTGCCAAGAAAGTTAAGAAAAGAAAATGATGAATGAAATGAGTAAAGTATTTTTATGAGAAAGTGAAAATGAATAGAATCGAAGATCATGCGCATAAGAGAGAAGACTCACAATGATCGATTTGTTTTCTTCTTCTTTTTTTGTACAAGAGGAAAAAACACAAAATTAATGCAAAGCGCGCAGAAACACCACGTCGTGGGTATCTCTGCGGAGAAGCTCCTGAAGACCAAAAGGGGGCTCCTGTAAGACATGAAGGCCTGGACTTAATCTGCTAACGAGTCGAGCGAGATAATCTGCGCACTGGTTCCTTTTCCGGAAAACATGCTGGATGTGAGTAGTGCACACCCGGTGCAACAGCTGGTGGATGTTAGAATTTACAATGGGCCTACGGACTCACACGAGAAGGAAAGTTAGATCACTTACAAGCCCAAGTGAGGTTCCATCCTAAAACCAATTGGTGATAGGTGGAGTAGCTCACTAGACTTATATATTAGTTTTCTTTTTCTCTTTTTTCAATATGGGACAAACTCCCACTTTATATTTCAACAACCCTTCTTACCGAAGGAAGAGCCATTTGCTTACGACACTAATCTTATTCTATATACGTGAATTTCCATGATATTGTAGGTTGACTATGGTACCTTTTGTTTTTGGTAATTGGCTATGGTACTTTT
This sequence comes from Erythroxylum citrifolium, assembly GCA_026284465.1. Classification (NCBI taxonomy): domain Eukaryota; kingdom Viridiplantae; phylum Streptophyta; class Magnoliopsida; order Malpighiales; family Erythroxylaceae; genus Erythroxylum; species Erythroxylum citrifolium. The sequence continues at coordinate 23,713,134 of JANKOE010000008.1, read as the reverse complement.
CTCATCCTTGTAATGCCTATCCTTTATGAATATATGTCCTTTAGATACTAGGAGAATTGTAAAGGGTGAAGGCAAATGAAAAGAGAAAGGCTTTGGAAGATATCTTATATATGTTGGTTATAATTATTTTTAATAAATTTACTGATTTTTAATATTTTTGTCATGTAAATGCTTACTTGTTAATTGGGTCTTATTGACTTGATGCGTCACGTCATCACCATTAACTAAAACTTTAATGATGGGCTAACTTTGTAATAAATTGAACGTTTGAGCACTTTATTGTTATTTTTTATATAGTTTTAGCTAATATTGAAAAATCAGACAAAGTTCATAATTTTAAATGTAATTTACCTCTATTGTTTTAAGTTGCCTTAAAAAATCTTTGGTGCTCTCATGATCTGATTTTTAGTGTTTCTTGTTTTATAATAAAAAATGTTTATAACTGGTTGGGATAATTGAAAAATAATTGATATTAAAAGGTTAAAAGAATGTGCGATATGCATAGAGACAAATAGTAAGATTACACTACCCAACTTTAACCATAAGATGTGCTTGAATTAGCTATTTAAAGGAGAGGTGAGAGAGAAGTGGAGAAGAATAAAGGTGTTTTAGGAGTTGACATAAGAACAAACTTTATTTTTTATCCTTACAAATACTATATTGGTGATATTTCTAATTGTATTTAGTTAATTTCTTATTACACATTTTACTTATGATGGCTTATAAACTTGGCAATATCATGTTTGAATGTTAAGCATCACCAAAGTTTTATCTCTTGATTGTTTGAAGAGGCTGATTTAATGACTTTGACATGCATAGTCTAAAACCCAATCAAACTTTGGGTTTTAGACTTTTCAATCTAATTAAGCAAATTAATTAGAGGTATATAGACAAATAGTAATAAGTAATAAAATTATTTTATTTACTAAATTAATTTAAGAAAAATATATCACAAAATTAGTTAAAATGAAAAGGAACAAAAAAAATCAAATGAAGAAGTAACGAGTTAGACATTTGTATAAAAATAAATATTTGAGTTTTTAAAGAAATTTAATACAAATTAACAATTTAAAACTTAGACTCTATTAATTATACTCCTAGTATTTATATCTTTTCAAATTCATCTTAGTATATTTATGAAATAGACTACCTTCTATTATATGAAGTTCTTTTAAAATATAAATCACATGAATTTAACTTAATCTTATGATTCGATTCATAGTCGTAAGTATTAAATCATATCATAATCTAACCTTTGAATTTATTAATTTGTTGCATATAATAAGGTTTTATTTTCATAATTATCTTACCTTACATTATTTATGAGTCATTGTTAACTTTCACTTGTGCTGCTTCATGTGATATCTTAAATCAAAGAAAAGTCAAGCAAGCTTTCATAAGCATTAAATATGAAAGCAAATAATTTAATCATTCAATAATAAAAAGACTACATCTAAATTTTAATTAGTCCAATCGAAATTAAAAGATAAATGAATCATCTGTATTAAGTTGAATTCAAACTATATGAAATATTAATAAATCATATTATACTTTATGTCCTAATGTTCACTTTCACTTGTGCTCCTTCATGCAATACCTTATATCATACAAGGCTAATCAAGATTTTATAAGTTCTGAGTATAAAAAGACAACAAATCAAAATACAAGTATTATTATTTAATCCAATGATAATAGAAGACTACATCAAAAATTTAAAGTAAAGAACTTATCCTAACTAAAGTTAAAGATCAATAGAATATCTTTATTAAATTGTATTCAAACATGATAAAACAATAATGAATCATAACAAATTGGAAAATTAAATTTTATGTGCTTAATAGTGCAATACCTTAAATCATTAAAAAGTTAATCAAGATTTACAAATATTATGTATAAAATATATACAAGCTTTATCATTTAACTATACGATAATGCTGCATTAAACTCTAAATTAAACAACTGAGCATAATTGAAATTAAAAGATGTCTTTATTAAATGGAATTAAAAATGATAAAACAATATCAAAATATTAATAAAGAAATCCAAATAAAAAATTAAAGTTAATAAAATAAAGAAAGGGAGAAACTGTAATAACTATAACGAACAAAATTCCGGAACATTTCCGTCTTTTTCCTTTAGATTCAGTTGAATGCAAAATCTCTTTAAGAAGATTGGTGACGCATGAATTACTCTGACATTACTAATCCAATTCATGCAGTGTGAGGGACTTTATCGTTGATGAAGGACCTACTTAGCATGTACGAGGAGGCTCTATGCTAGAGATACATACCAATCGTTTATTGGCAGTGTCGTTTCGTTTTAGGACTGACGTACGAATATTACTCAAGTCTAGATTGAGTATGTTTAGGAAAGGACTTAAAGTAGGAAGAAAGACTTGTAGTAGGAAACGGACTCGTCCTAGGAAGTTCCATCTTGTACTCCAGAAGGTAGTTACATATAGGAGATCCATTACATTCTTCTTGGTAATCCACGATCGACTCTCCATCAATCTTCGCGAGAATTTGTCGATGAGAATCTCAGAGTCAGTGGTCAGCTCCTCCTCCTCCAACTGTTGTGGGTGTTCAGGCCAAGGATTTAACTTTGGTTGGCTAAGAAACAGTGGTGCCTCTGAAAGGTATGTATTGTGCAAGCACGAGGAGAAGGTTAACAAAAACGGCTTCTTGTTAAAGGGTTTGAAGAAGATTTCAGAGGTTTTGACATGGCAAAAGTGGAAGAAATTTGTTCGTAGGTTTAGTCAACAAGGAAGGAAGATGCAGTGTCAATATGATCCTCAGAGTTATGCGCTAAACTTCGACGACGGCTTCCAGCGACAAGAAGACTATGCATGTCCTGATTGTATGACTAGGTTGTCTGCTGCACCTACAAAATTCAGATAATATACATAATAAAAGCACACACACTGTGATTAGAAACACGCTGATAGTGCGGTGTATTTCATTAATTAACATTGAAGATGAAATAATAATGAACAAATTGATTGAGTTCTAGAGGAGCAATTGGATTAGACGTCAAGCGAATCGGTGTGCCCACCTGCTCGCGCATAACTCTATTCGCCATGACAAATTTCGTCTATGAATTGATATGCCTGATGTATTGTTTGAGATTTATTCTCATCGCCTTTAATCTTATTACCTTTATTTTTTTAAAAAAAAATTCCCATTCATTCGTTCAGGTCCTTTTGCCATCTTCATATACTTCCAACTCCAATTTCACTTCTATATAACACATCAAACAACCCTATTATGAAGCACACCTTTATCAGTTTTCATCCAATTAGATTCCCTGCCTGATACTAAACTAATTTGAAAGTCATCCCATGTGCTTCTAGACTGATTTAGAATAATAAGTAATGGGACTCGGTGATTAAATCTCCACAGACACAGAATCAAAAGAACGAAACCTCACTCTCTATAGTGTCCATGGGAAGGAAAATTTTTATACATGTAATTGCAAATATAATTTCTATCATGCAACACTAATATTATTACACTATACCCATAACCCCCACCAATCTTTTCACAGATATAAGAAAGTAAACAAAAATCATAAACCTGGAATTCACATGTTTCTACCAAATGCAGGCTTACTAAATTATTCTTTAACCATGAAACTATTCAATGGCATTGCATTGAAACTTTTCAAGACATCCGCATGCATGACTTGAACCTTGCCTTCTTAATTCCTCTATGTTAGCTTCTCTCTTCTCGAGAAGATAAGTATGCTTCTTTCACTTGAATCTGCTGACTACCAAGAAAGGAAGCCCTTTACCATGATAGTAATTGATAGATTCTTCAGGATGGTTGGTTTTCTTGAAATGAATCTCTCCGTCAGATGGTTTAATCACCTGCATTACTTTTTTCTCAAATTCAGGTTGGTAAATGCATATAGAAAATGTGAATGCTTAAATCAATATACCTTTTGCGCTTGCTTTTCAATGCTGTCGAAGATGAAGGATTACTGTTCCAATTCCTCTTCCTTTGGTTGATAAACCAGTTATTTATCTGTTTTAATTGCAAACCCGTTTCTTGTACTAGCCTTGCCTTATCTTCCTCCTGAAATGACACAAAGAGAGACGTTTTGATAAAGCAACGGATTGACCTTGTCCCAACCAAACATCAAGTAAAGCAGCTCCTCCGCTGATATCTTGTCAATCTCAGCATATTGCCAAAGAATTTGTTTGTTTGTGTTGTGTTGTACTGTGTTATGTCGCGTAGGAGTCAAGTTCAAATATTTTCATACGCTCAAGGATAAACACCCTGATATTTAATGCAGGAAGCTTCGCAGCTTTTGTCAATCTAGTGACAACAGGTGGGACATAGGGGTACTATAATTTTTACGCCAAATCTTTTGTGCTGCCCTAGGGAGGGGTACTACACAAGTTGAAGTAGGATTCAAGTTTCTCCCAGCATATCTATCTAATAATCCAATTAAACGAGAGGATTGGTGCAGTAACACTTACAGTAGGATAAGGCCACTTGGCATGTGATTGCCACCAAGATTTTAGGACAGATGTTGTGTCACCAGGAAGCTTCCCGGCTCTTCTCTTTCGCAAAATTTCCTCTCTAATGTCCACGATCTTATCCTTGTAACCCTGTGATAGAGAGGGGCAAAACAGCTGTTATCATTCTGGAATATAAGGTACTTTGATGTTGATAATTCCATCTGTTAATTACCGTTTTCAATTCATGTTTTAACTCTTGCCTCACGCGTTCCATCAATGATCTCTCACTCTCTGTTGGCATAAGGGGACCGAACCCCATCGAATCAGGGCCGTCCATGCTTCCATCAAACAAGTTGGCATCACTATCTACTGGATCATCTTCGTCATCAGACATTGTCGCACCTGTACCTTCTCCCGGAGAAACTCCTATTCAAACATGTGGAAGGATTTAGAGATTCAGTGTCAAAAATAAAATCTGAAAGAAAAAACATTGAAATGGGGCAGAAACAAGAACAGTCATCAAAACATATCAGATTTTGCCCAAAAAAAAAAAACAATAACATTTTTATAGGTCAAGAAACAAAGTATTCATAAAAAGGCAAGTATATCATGCATAGCTTGGTCTCGCAACATGACAGAAACCATAAGTAACTTGACACCTAAGGAAATTGACATTGTGTCACTGGCCCCTAAATCTTTATCTTCACTCTATATGGTTCCTTTTCTGGTCTCAATAAAATAGAATACTAAGCCATTTAACTATTGGATTTCAAGATCACTACAGGACTCGGTAGTTCTATGCATTTCTTACATATCCCCATTTCTGCTCTTCTACCTGACGTGGGAGGATAAGATCTTTCCTCAACCTGGGTACTAAAGGTTTTAAAGGACCTCCAAAAATTAATGTAGTATATGCCAGACCTTCTGTAGGATGGTAAAAGAATCCCCAGACATATTTGAGCAACGATGTACATTATCTGCACTATGAGTTGTTTCTCCAATACATGTCTAGATAATAAATATGCAGTTTATCAACATCCAAGTGGGCAGCATTAAGACAGCAAACTGCAGTGACTGAAAATTTTATTTTAATCGAGATCAGGAGAAGCCTTTATTCCTTGGCCTTGCCCTTCAAATAGTAAATTAAGCTTTATGTCTTCCTACTCAAAGAGACAAAAGATAAGCTTAAAACATCCGGGAAACATATGGTAATAACTACAAGTATTGATCTGATAAATAACAAGAGGGCAGGTAGCTAAATTCTCTGTCTATTGATTTACTTTTTTCCCCTTCCTATGAGCGATTTATTCCTCATTTCCAAAGAAGCCCCAGCAGACCCACAAGTATACAGCAGATATTCTCAAGTGGAAGTGTTGGTATTGGTCATGACTTACTTAAATTGATACTAGTACAGACCGTATGGAAGTGATCTATGTAGCACGGACACGGCAAAATGGAGCCGTGTCCGCGTGTCGGACACCCACTGACACACGGTGTACACAGCTCGGACACGTCTAGAGACTGCTCGGACATTGCTTAATGGAATATATGCTCCATAGAATATATGCTCCATGTTTTTTTCGAGGGGCATATAAAGTATCAAATATGTATGAACTATCAAGATGTTGGAAGTCTTGAAATACATCAATCAATATATATCATATTATGAATTCTGAATTTTTTTCTTAATTTTAAATTTTATAATATATATATATGTTGTGTCCGTGTCCACCAAATTTTAGAAGTTGGTGTGTCCCCGTGTCTGTGTCCGTGCTTCTTAAGAAGTGATTAATTTTCAAGCTCACATGTCAAAGAAAAAAATTGGAATAGCACGGCACAAGAAAAGAATACCTGTTAAGCTTTGTAGGGACTGCTCTATCTCCCAGCAAGCCATGACTGCTTCCATTGCATGGACACGAACATGTTGTTGAAGTTGCTCCTTAAAGGAACAAAGCAGCAGGAAATAATGTGTCTACAAGATCAAGAAATGAGGGAATGAGAACTTTGATTTGGAATTATTTAGCTTTCTTTTCATACTTTGCCTATTTATGCATATCCATGTGTCTGTGTGTGTGTTAAAGAACTTCCAGTATAATAATTTTTCATGCAATGAGCGGTCAAGAAATTGCTCACACTAATGTCGAAATGAAAGTACTTAGGTAAGATTCTATGTCATATGATTTATAAGTAATGTTTTTGATAGGCAGTAATGAACTTTTTGAGGAGAAATAAATCTGGGGAAAAAAAAACAATTTCATGTGTCACAATCAACTATATATATGGAATGGCTGAACAGGCCGATTTTACATTTCAAAGATCTGTTCCACTGTTCCCAGTTCTCATTGCATTCCAACATAAAGGTGACAATAGGAAATAACTCAGTTATGTGAATCTCGAAAGAGTTGCTTGAGCATATGTCTACTATAATATGTCAAAGAATGAAAAGCGTTCTGAACCATGCTTTCATAAATCATACCCGCAACATCCCCAGGAACTTGATTAGAATGGGATAAGAAGGTTGGTGCAGTTAGAAAGAAGCTGCGGGCAAATAGCCAAATAGGGTGTTGGGGAGCAAGGGATTTCTTTGGATTACAAGGAAATCATGTAGGAGTTGATGTTTAAAAAATAGCACCAAGAGATGGGTACATAGATTTCTCATCAAGGTCATTCAACACAGTCGCGAATATTAATTATATCGCTTGTTTCCTCATAAGAGAACAAAAATAAATCCAGTCTCCAAGATCAAACTCTCAGTTCATTATAATACCAAGACAACAACTTGAGGAATGCCATAATACAGCTAGGCAGTTTCCTGTCTGTTTCCTTTTTAAGTGATAAGAAAATTTTATTCGACCTCGTTCCCCTGTTGGCGATATTTCTTCATCCAAGATAACTGGAGACATAAACCCGGAATTCACGGGCACTGGCTCAAGAAACTTAAAATACCAAATCGGGTCATGACAAACTTTCGATCCTGGGGTGCGTCTCATAAGCTCCATTAACTGATTCAACTCCAAATACCAAGCTGTAAATTTTGAGACATTGCGTGTAGCGTTTTTATTATTAGCCAAAATCTGCTAAAAGGTATCAGACATAGATCGACTTACCCAGACATACATGCTTCCCCTCTTTATTTCACCCCCATGTCTGCTGTCGGTGCCTCCACTTCCACTCATTACGTATCTTCTAATTCAAACAAATCTCTCTTTATGTCAACCAAACCAAACCAAACCAAACACACAACCCTCCAATTTTTTAGCTACAGATCAATCCAATTCTTTCTACCATTAATCCCACATATTTCAATTTGGAAAGTTAAATTATGAACATAAAAAGAAAAAAAGAAACAGAATTTAGGAACACCATGTTGATAAGAAAAGACGTAAGGAAAAAGAGTAAGAAGAGACAAACCATGAACTGATCAAGCTCCTTGTCGTCGCCAACCATACCCTGCCCGAGAGCGGAGTACTTGGCCACGACATGCTGCGACTGAGCTAACTGAGCGTCAATCCTCGGCAACTGATCCACCGGCGTCGCGATCCGCAAACACGCCACGTGAGCCGATAACAGCTGGTCGTACAAAGGATGCGCCAGTATCTCCGCCTTGTACCTGGCATTCTGCCAGTTCACAGCTGCCGCCTCACCACTCTCCACCACACCTCCTTCGCTTTTGTTGTTGTTCATGGTTTCGCTGTTGTTGTTGGTGGTAGTTGTTTTCAAATCGGCAGAGTCGTGGGAGATGGAGGGGGCGGCGATGATGGGGTCCGGGGCTGTGGCAACGGTGACGTCATCGATGACATCGCTGTGGTTGCGGTTGAGGAGAGAGGAAGAGCGGGAGAGCCATTGGGTTGGGGCCTGGAAGGCGGTGGTGGAATCGGAATTGGTGGTGGAAGCGGTGTGGAGATTAAGGAAATTGGTATCCCGGAAATGGCCGGAGAGTGTTGGCGGTGGTTGTTGCGGTTGTTGTGCGCGGAGGAGGGCCGTGTTTAGCCAATTAGGTGCGGTGTTATTTTCTGGTTGCTGCTGTTGTTGTTGGGTTTGGTCGTTGAAGTGGTGAAGAGGGAGTTCTTGAGAGAGGTTGTGGTTAAACGCCATGTTCGTCGACTTCTTCTTATATATAAATATATGTTAGATGAATGAATTTGACAGTTGAAGAAGAGCCGAAATGAAATGAAAAAAGAAAAGAAAAGAAAAGAATAAAAGGGGACGATGGTTATGGGACCGTGGATACGGATGGAGAAAGAGAAAGGTAGGGGTGTTTGTAGGTATGTATGTATGAGAGCGTGTGTTAATGTTATAGTAAGAAAGCAGAGAGTGGCAAAAGAGAGAGAGAAACCCAGCTGATGTAGTTACAGTACATGATAGAGAAGCTTAAGTTGAAGTTAGGCCTGGTGACGAAGAGAAGTCCTTGGGAGTTTTCAAGTGGGTGGGTGAAAGTAAAATACCGCCTTGTTTAGGGATGAATTAATTAGTTAAATTATATAATAATGAAATTAAACAATATTTAATTTAACCACAAAAACTAATCTTATCATTGCATCGTGTATGTGGATTAGAGCCTTCCGGGATGTCATGTTAATCATTTCCCTATGCTAATATCTTAGTTTTGTAAAATCAATGAAAGGGCTTCAGAAATTAGGCAGTACGGTAGCGTTTAGGATCAGATGGTCAGCCGCAGAACCTCAATTATTGTTCTTTAACTCCCTCAGAAACTTTGTTAAGTAATAGTATGTATTTTGTATCCCCCTATTATTAAGTTATACAAACAAGCATATGTTATTCACGTGACTACAAAATATTTAAGTTGGAGCATTATTTTTTAAAAAAAGAATAAATTTATTTTTTCTTCTACCAGAGTACTGCACATAAGATTTACAGGCTCCTCGCATGTAAAAGAAAGGAGCCAGACCAACCACTTTACTTGCAGACAACAATAGGAGGAGAGAAAAAGGTTGCATGATTGAGTTTGACAAACTTGAAATAGAATATATATCCTGCGAGACATAAACAGTTCATGGCCACATTATCCCCTTAACTCTTGGAGCGTGCTTTCCACGTCATTTAAAATGGCGTCGCGTATCCAACAATAAGACAATTATAATCCTCTTTATGTCTCACTCCACCCGCACCGCTATCTGTCTACGTTACTGTTGTGTCAGTAGCCGGACGGTGAGCATCGTCGGCGAGGAGATACGAGGGACACGCGTCATCGTAGAGGTGTTTGGACCACAACTGGACCCCACAACAAAGCACGCGCCAAAGATAAGCGTAAAACATGGACACGTGGAGACATCGGAGAGGAGGGGGACCACTGAGAATTTTTTGACTTCTCTGACAGCCGCCGGCTTAATCAATGCCATCTGTGTGGTCCCCCCTCCAAAAGAAAATTTGTGGGAAAAAGTCTTATTTTTGGTTTTTGTGGGACCCAACTAGGGTAGGCTCCACCAGAGGCAGAGGAAAGGAAATAGAGGTTCATGGTCCCCCCTCTAGCGTCTACTTGATCCTTTCTCTCTGTACTATACAGGGACGTGCCGTAAGGCAAACGGCATGGGATGGGCAGAACAGAAGCACAACACACCTGGTGGGAAGGATATGTAATTTCTGATTGGCTGTCATTCTGTAACTTGGGATAAAACTAAAACCTTTGTATTGTGTGTGTTGGATTAAATATTACTCTTAGCTAATTTAGATAAAAAAATTTCAAAGAAATTCCATCATATGTTAATAAAAACAGGCTACGTGAATTTGCTTGCAAGTTATTATGTCCACCAATCCTCGGTTGTTGGCTATCAAATTCAATGTTTTCACAACTGACTTCAAGGAACTGAACTCCCGTACGTTTATTTTATACTCCTGAGACACTTTCCAAAAAATATATTTTTTATTATTGGCAAATTATGCTTCGCTTTATGAGACACCCTTTGCCCATTTATTTAACATATATTAAAAAAAAACGAAGATTTAGCCTAAGGTCAATGTGAGAACAAATCCTGGCAAATTTCAAGGGATCTAATGAAGTCTTTGACAAAGAAAATAACTCAATTTTTAATTTTAAAAAATAAATAATTATAGAAAAGTAAGTTCCAATTTACATATAAAGGTGAGCTCATTTTTTTATCCAGAAAAATATTGTTTAATGCAGCTAAAAGTTGCAATATAAAACCTATCATCAGCATGTATTTCATATAAACATTTATGTACAAAGTATATGCACGTAAGAACCATATATATATATATATATATATGTATATACGCAGCAACAGAAGCTTAAACCAAGAACAATATACTTCTAATCATTGCCTTTCTATCGAATATCTGGATATCTTTGAGAAGTTTGGAGCTTTTATCCTCTTCCTTAGCACAACCGATGGTGTCAATAAATGCGTGGAGAAGACAGGACCAAACCAACGTTATTTTTAAACTCACTGCATACCTACTCAGTCTTTGGCCATCACAGAAATAAAGGGTCGGATATTATGGGCGACAAAAGGCGAGGGAGTTATGGGTTCATAATTAAATGACCATATAATCATCATACGTGAAAAGTATGAGGTAGGTAAGGTTTCGGTAAAATCTTACAAAAGTTTCAAACAATAGAGTTCCAAATTATATGATGTAGGTAAATATGAAGATTGGAATATGCATATATTAAAGTTGGAGTTGGTTTACAAAGCTGATTGAATAAACCTTTTTAACGGATGCGCAAGCTTCCTCGCACACCTAACCATGATCTTTATATCATTCACATTCACTCCTAGATTTCTATCATCTGGGTCTTTGATATTTTATTAAATGCCAAGCTTGTGTTTGTGTGGTGGTGGTGGCAGGATCATAACATTTCTTGTCATTTCAATCGCAGCTAGCCAGCCCCGCGTGTTTTTCATTTCTTTAGTTTTTGGTATCATAAAATCACGTGCCCACTTCCGCACAAATTAGGTGTATCCAAAACAATATGATTTCATGGTAGGATAATTTGACCTGTTTATAAATAATCTGAACCTAAATTTGAATGTCAAGTTTGGCAATTTCACGAACCTGAACTTGAACCTAAAAAATCTATAGGATCGGTTAACCTATTTTCAGGTTCGGTTCTTAGGATAACCAGAATCTATTCATATCAATATATATGACAAAAAATTATAAAAATAATTGGCGAAAACAAATACAAATTATTCATAAAAGTAT
>JANKOE010000008.1:23669640-23686989 GCA_026284465.1 Erythroxylum citrifolium | reverse complement strand
GCCCCATACCCGCCCCATTGCCATCCCTATTCAAATCCTTGTTATTGAGCTGTAACGCTCGACATCCCTCTTCCAGCTCACCCCTGGACGCAACCACTCGGCCCTTCTCCTCCTCCACCGAAATAAGTTAAGCTCTCAAAATGCTCTTTTCCTCCACCAAAACGTTCTTCTCCTCCTCCAACGAAGCAAGTTGGGCTCCCAGGACGTTCTTCTCCTCGTTCACCTATGAAAGTTCAGCTCTCAAAGCATTAACTTGCTCAAGAAGATCTTTAATCTCCCGATCCATCGTCCGGGTGACTTCATTGAGCTGATCGACACGTTGATGCATCGCAGAGGCGAACGCCAGATCCCTTGCACAGCCACGTATGAGATTGGCCATCAGCTCTTAATTATTCAACGAATCCAAAAACTTTTCTTCTACGGGAGGAACGACCTTATGAGCAATGTGAAGAGCCACGTTGATGTCCCTAAATGATGCAGTCTTATTAAGACTGATCGTGGACACCCAATTTTCGTCGCTGGAGGCTCACTCCTTCCCCTTGCCTTTGCCCGACCGGGGCACACGCTCTTTCCTCTTACCCTTGTCCAATTGGCAGGGCACCTCGTCCAATTAGCAGGACGATCGTTCAAGACTCCGAGCGGTCTTCTTTCTCTTAAGGGGTCGTTCCACCTCTTCCTCCGAAATCGCTCGGTCCTCACTCGCCAGTTGCATCGGTAGTGATGCTGGCTCGTCAGGTTGGTCCTCATTCGTCGGAAGGGCCAGCAACACTGTAGACTGGTTAGGCACTGCCGGCCGAACGACGTCTTGGCTGACCTCCACCTCCTTCCTTTGCTCCTTCGCCTTCAAGGAAGATCTAGGCCCTTTGCGTTTGCTTTTGGATTTAGGGGAGCTGGAGGACGCGGCGAGATCCTTGAGCTTCACCATGGCTGCATAATTATAGAAACAGGTTAGAAATCGAAACTAATGCTCATGAATGCAACAAGTTGTTAAACTATGAGGAGTCAACCAGAAGGGGCAGTTTCTTCTTCTAACCCGTTAATTCGAGGTGAGGGGTTAATTAAGAAGGCATCGACTGATGCCCCCCCACGATACCCCAGGATAAGACGATCGAAAGCATACCGACCGAGCGCCTTAATCCGATCAATCACTCCCTTTTCCTCTCTAGTAAGGGACATGTTGGAAATATCATTCCACTGCTCGGCCAGGGGATATCTCCACGGCCTGGATTCGAAGGTAGATCCTGGGGGCCTTACGAAGAAATACTTCATCCTCCACGCCTTGATTGTTGAAGCTGTTCTAGCAGGACGATACCTTGCATCCCTATACTGGAGATGAGGGACCGCGGCCCCGACACTTGAGCTCTGGTTCATTCACAAAAAATGACGCAGAATGCCGACCGATGGGGAACATCTGAAGTGATGGCACAACAGAGCCAGACCGTTAATGAACCTCCAACCGTTCGGGAGAATCTGGCTAGGCTTTAGTTGGTAGGCGTCGCATACCTCATCAATGATCGGGACGTACGGAAGCTTCATATCACCGACCGAGAAAAAGTTATCCGAAATAGCAAAATAGCCTCCCGCAATGCTATAAATTCGCTCGGTCTTGCCGGCCAACCTAGGTCCCTAAGACAGAGGGATATTATTTCTAATGATCAATCGGTTCAATTCCCCTTCGGTCATCGTCGATGGGTCGCTCGATGGCTTTTTAACGACTTGCCCATCCTTTCGGGCACTCGCCCCGACTTTCTCATTTCCCTCTGTCTTCGACGCCTTCGGCACCTCCACCATTTCCGCCGCTATCTCCAGCGGCCCAACAATTTGTAAAGCCCTCTCGGCGGCCAAATCTTGATGGAGCTCCCTCTGAACCGTACTTACTTCTTCGCTGAGACCCATGGATGCTCGTGGTGAAAGCGGGCGAGGAGGCGATGAAAAAGGAGAGGGAGAGGCGGCTTCATCCCTAAGCCTAAGTTCATCTCTAGGGCTAGTCGACGACATGATTACGAAAAGGAAATTTGTAGGATAAGGATCAGGGAAAGGACGTAACTAGTTTAGTGACTGGAGTTGGGGATTTGGACGACGGTGAAAAGGAAATTTCGATGAGTGCAAGCAAAGAGATGAAGAAGAGAGGAAGCAACAATTGGAGAATCAAACACGCAGAAAGTGAAGAAATGTGTCAATCCCGAGCATTTATATTAGAGTATTGAACGGGCGCACTAATCGAACTCGGACACGTGCCAAAATCCGAGTCGTGGAGAATTAGGGTTGTCAGATATATGGAGCGGCGCAATAGCTGAAAGGACGCCTCATTTTGCATAACAGCTACGCAACAGTTGAAAGGACGGGACCCGGAACAACTCTTCACTTGTTAGAAGGGCGCGACTCTTCATTTCAAATTTTCAAAACCTGTCGGAGGATACGAGCCCTAAATAATGATTAAATCTAGTGCCTTGATTAGGCGTCAATGTTCGATCGATCGGTCCTGTCTCTACGCTCGATCGGTCGGCCCATCACGAGCTGTCACGCGGACGAGCGGCACAATCTTTTTGTACTCCTTCGACCCTTCTCCGTGATCAGGCTCAAGGAGTAGGGGAGCTTATGGTTGGGTCGGTCGTGCTAGGCCCAAGCCTAAACTCATAACGACACATGGGCCAATCGGCCCATTCCTCGACGTTGACCTAATTCCCACAGGTATTTACTATATAAACTCATTACCTCATCAGAAAAAAGGTACGACTCTAGAACCCTCATATTTCTTTATTCATAGCCACCAAAACTCTCATAAAAAAGACTAACTTGAGCGTCGGAGGGGCCTACCGGCAGTCAACCCCCTGTGTGCCTTTATTATTTTGCAGGTATCTCTCAGCCAAAATCAACCAATCTCATGGATCCAAGTAACAGCGCCCAGCCCCATCAAAATCAGACAGAACCAGAGTTGATATTTCAAAAGTTGCACCTTAAATTTATTAGACGTGTTCTTCTGTTGTTATCTCCCACTCACGTATGATAATATGTTCTTCTATTATTATCTCTCACTCACATATGATAGGTTTAAGTCACTTTAAGCTATTCCCAAATTAACCAAGAATTGTCTAACTCACGTGACTTCTTGTACTACCACAGAAAATACTATAACTTTAGCTTTCATTGTAGATAAGGCAACTTATGTTTATTTTTTTACTTTTCCATGATAAAACACCATTACTGAGTAAGAAAACAACTCCATAGATGTTTTCTCTCATCTAAATATCCTCTCCAATCTGCATCTGTATACATAGGTCGTTGCATGGATAATCTAATGTATAATTAATAGTACATTTTAGAAATCTCAATATTCTGTTTATTGCTTTCCAATGTACTTATCCTGGGTTTGACTGATATCTGCTTAACATTCCAATAATATATCAAGTATCTAGCATTATATACACTACAACATATATGAGACTTCTAATTGAAATAGAATAGGAAATTTTCCTCATTTGTTCCCCTTTTTTTTTAATGTACATAGGCAAAACTTCTTATTAGGACCTTCATTTCTAGCAATAAGATTATCCATTTCTTGTAATCTTGTATATGGAGTCATTCTAAAATCTTTTGAATATAAGTCACTTGAGAAAGTGACAATAATCTCTTTGAATAATCTTTGAAATATTAACTCTAAGAATATAAGCAACTTCACCTATGTCTTTCATCTCAAATTTAGATGACAAGCACTCTTTGATTTGCTTGACAAACTCATAGTCATTATAAGCAATTAAATGTCATTCACATATAAAAATAAAATCACAAACTTATCTTTGGATCTCTTAATATATAAACATTTGTCTTCATTAAGCATAAAAAATTCATATGAAATAATTATGTTATGAAAAAGAATGTGCCACTGCCTTAAGGACTGTGTCAGAACATAAATTGATTTAATAATCGTTATACTTTATGTTCTTAGCCTACTCAATAAAACCTATATATTGTTCTATATAGATTTCTTTTTATAATTCTCTAGTTAGAAAAAGTAGTATTTACATCTATTTGATGTAATTCAATATCTAAATATGACTACTACAACTAAAACTAGATGAATTGAAGCAAACCTTATAGCAGGTGAAAATGTCTCGTTATAATCAATTTCTTCCTGTTGTGTATATCTTTTCACCATGAAGCATGCCTTGTATCTTTTGATAGTGCCATCAACGTTTAGTTTTATTTTGAGAACCCATTTTTTAAATAAGGAGACAAACCAAGTGCCATACTTGATTTAAGCTTAAATAAGTCATTTTTTCTTTTATTGCTTTGATCCATTCTTTACCTTATGTACGTTCCTTAGCTCATCATCTTTTTATGAGATAATCATGTAAGTTTATCCTTTTATTTCAAAATGACATTGAGAAACTATGCCGCGATTATGAAATAAATGTGATTCATAAGAAGCAAATTCATGACCGTCTTAATTACTTCCACTTGGATCAGATACAGTAGGTAAATTTTTAGTGGGTTATAACCTTAATTAAACTTGAGTTATTCTTCAATTTTTAAACTACTTGTACACGGATAATCCTTCTTTATGATTCCTAGTAATGGAATCATTTTTTATTAAGAATTTTATATAGAAATAGGTCTTTTCTATCTTATTATTTAAATTCAATTAAACCTTCATTACCTCATTAACTGATGAAAATATATCCTTCTGATCATTTAGAGTATCTAATAAAGATACTTTTCTTCTCTCTTGGGTCTAGTTTCATATACTTGTGAGAGATATCATGAACGTTTGCAACATACTTCCATGGTCTTAGATGTTCAATGCCAAGTTTTCTTCATGTTCACAACTTATACAAAATGTTTGTAATTGAATCCGTGGGCACTCGATTAAATACATAAGTGACTATAAGCAATGTTTCACCCTAATAAGTGATTGACAAACATGTTTGTGCCATTATGGAACTAACCATTTTCAGTAACATTCTATTACGTCTTTCCATAATGTTATTTTGTTGTGGGGTTCGAGGAATAGTTAATTGCCTTCTATTACTTTTTCATCACACAATATCTTGAACTTAGCAAATAAGTATTCTTGGCCTTGATCAATTCTTAATACTTCTCTTCTCTTTTCTAATTAATTCTATATCAAATTCATATACTTATGAAACAATTTAATGCTTTTAATTTCTGAGAGGTTAAGTAGGCGTGACTATATCAAGTATAGTCATCTATGAAAGTGATGAAGTATACAGTCCCTTAACGTGCCCTTACATTCATTGGACTACATATATCAAATTGAATCAATTGCAATAGATATGAAACGCATGCACCCTTTCCAAATGGCTTTTTTGTCATTTTACTAGCTAAATAATGTCCGCAGATAAGTAGATTTACTTGTTGTAAATCACTTACTACGTCTTTATTAGCTAATTGGCTTATTCAATTTTGACTAATATGACATAATCTAGCATGTCACAAAATTGCATCATTATTAGAATTATAATAAGGTGTAAACAGGGAATAAATAATGTTAATTATTTGAATAAATGATATCCAAAATGATAAAACCACTCAACATAAAATCCATGACCATAACAAATGGTTTTTAGATAAATCCATACCACCATCTTGAAAATTTACATCAAAACCAAATCTAATTAATACCAATATAGAACTAAGATTTTATTAAATCTTTAGAGCAAACAACACTGTATATAGGATTAGGGATTGAGGATCAAGCATGTCTAATTTACAGGTTCCAATTCCCTATACAACAACTCTTAAGTTGTGTCTTACATAAATTCATTGTGTTCTATATGGGTTTTTCAAAATTTTATGAAGGCATCTCTATCCTTTGCTACATGGTTGGTTGTTCTCTAACCTACAATCCACAAAGGATATGATTTAATTAGAAAAATACAACAAGAGATATTCACATAATAAATGTCTATATAATAAGATTTCATTTGTTTTGGGTGTGCTACAATCATGGTCAAAGTGAAACTTATCGCCACAATCAAAACACTTACCTCTTTTCATGTTCTATTTTTAAAAAGATGTTTTTTTGTTCCATGTTGATTCTTCTTTACCTTCTTTGAGTTATGAGTTAAGTGGGTATTTCTCTTTTCCTTTTTCCATTTGGATCCGTTATGATGCTTATGCTTCCAATTCATAATTTTATGTGAGTTATAACCAACTGTATATATCTCGTAAGATACTTTGGGGGCTCCAAAATGTTCTTTTTCTAGTATGAAATTCCTTATAGCATCTTTCATCGTTTTGATGTTCTTATTACGAGTTAGATGAATCTTCATATGCTCCCAATTTTGAGGTAACAAACTAATCACGGTTTACCCTTGTTGCTTATCTGATAATTCATGACCAACATAACACAACTCACTTATCGTGTTTGACATGTGCCTTAAATGTTTTTTTTTTGCATCGTGTGATCTGATTGTCTGTTACAGATGTAAAACTTAACAGTGAATAACCTCATTTTGGTTACTAAGTTGCCTCCAAAATGTATAGCTAAAATAGACCACATGTCCTTAAACATTTTTATATTTTCGAAACTCATGTATTATATTGTTATCCATACTGCATAGCGATATAATACAAGCCAATAAGTTTTTTTCCCCTCTATGTTTCATAAGCATAAGGGTCCCTTTTGTGTTGGGTCATATTACCTTCCTTAGAAACAACCATAGTTATGTTTAATAGTTCGAGAGTTTCTTACTCCCAGAGACATGCTAGATTTTCATACTCTAAGTTTCATAATTGCCACCACTTAACTTTTGATCCTTGTTGAGTTTAAACTATATTCTTTGATGTAATAGCCATAATTGAAACACAAAATTTTTTTATACAATTTGTGCAATCTTTTTTTTTAAAACTCGAGAACAAAGTAAAACACCAATGCTTACTTACTTGATGTTTACATGATTTTAGGGCAAAAAAAACAAAAGAATATCATCTACATTCAAAACACACAACCAGAGCGTTGATTTCCATAATCAAGATGGTTAATATTTTTCTCTTTGTATTAAATTTAGTTATTATCATAATTTGAGGATCACTATATATAACTTAAACGATTAAACAACACAAATTTAATTTCAATTCATCTAGATAATATTCATAATTAAGATGCATATTTGATATGTCTTTGGTACCAATTTTAGAAATTGAAATAAAGAGAAGCATGATCTTATTATACATCATACACAATGAATTTAAATCAAATGGTTACTTTTGTTTGATTGAATTTTACTAGTTAAAGAATACTTGTAAGAAAAGTCGTTATCTCTTTTATGCAGAAATCTTATTTTTTTTTATTATGGAACTTCTTGAAGTAATCAATTATCTTTTGTATATATAACTTTAAATTATCAATTGTTCTTTGACAATGAATTTAAAAGTTGTGTCTTCAAATCTGATACGTCCCATTATTATCACAAAAATATGCGAAAAATGTTGACCACCATAACTCTTATTTTCCTCAGAACACTTTCCAATTCAGGAAGTTGAACTAAAGCTAGTTATAATATGTTACTGAAACTAATATGTTCTCCTTATCGATTATTATACATTCTATAAACATCTGTTTTTTCCTTTTCTTTTTACTTGTTTCGTTTCCTTTTGTTCCCACCACTTGAAAATGCCTCCCAAATCCCAATCCAATTTAAGGCTTGTTAATGACATTAAAGAATGACGAAGACCGACCAACCACCCATCAAAATCAGTAGTTCTCAAGGACATGTCAAAGTCAATATTATATTTAAAGGTTTTTAATGTGTTGACATATAAAGTTATAAATGCAGATGGGTAAAGACAAAAGGCAACCAATTCTGGGAAGTTTGTCGTCCAATCCATGCTTGTCCTCTGATACCGAGATTTTCAGGAATCCGCCACTCTAGGATGACACCAAAATAAGAAGAGCCGATTTGTTGCCGTTTAATCCAAAATAAACATTTATTCTCTCGGAAGCAAACCACCAAAAACACTTAGGAATTTTCGCCGCACCTACGACAGATCCCCTCTTCATTGGCTTCGGTAATAAAGGTTGAAGCAGATCACAAATTAATTTCTCCTTTATGTTGATTAGATCCACTTCAAGAAAAACCAAAGCAAAAATAATATTTAAAAGTTGAATCCAAACCATCATAATAATATAATATGTAGAGTAGGTTCAACCCAGATCAGATCTTCTATTCCTGTTAACCAATTCATAACTTATTCTATTAAATCTTATCCAGTATATGATCCATATTAAATAACACAGCATTAAAACATCTTACGGAAGCAAGTGCTCCAACCCAGTCCAATAATGGCCGCTGAAAAGGCAGGATTGAAACACCCAAACGAAAGCAGGATGCTCCAATAATGGCCGCTGAAGAGGTAGCTCTTCAATGCTTGGAGCTCAAGAAAGCCGAAAAACTGTAGTTGAATAGAGAGATCGGAACAAAGATTGGATTCTCATCTTATGGCCTTTTATATCCATATCACAAAATATATATCATCTTAAGTGTACACCAAACAGTTATCAGCTTGAACAGCTCTCACTGTCGACACACAACTACTAATACTAAAACAAAGGCTTGGCAGAAAAGGTAAAAGAAGGGAATAGGCAAATAATGGCGGCTACGATAACCATCCACAAAAACAGTAATGGTTCGCATACACCAAAGTTACAATATGACATTATCAGTATATTATTCAGGCAGTTCCAATGACACGAACATGGAAGGGGGGGCCCCGACAGAATATTGACTCGTCGGGTGAATTGGTTTTTGCTCGAGCTCTAAGCACATCATTTGCATCTTCAATCACAGCCGCAGCTACCAAAGTGTACTCACCAGGGACAAGAAAGTACAGAGAGAATGAATGCTTCGATTCTTGAAGTGGGGGAGCTTCCAGAGTGATACCATTTAAAATACCTGCTAGCATTTTCATATCAGACATGGATCTGACAAGCCGTTTGCTTAAGTAACAGTGGAGGTAAATGTTATGCATCGAAAGTTTGTTAACATGAACCATTAATTCTCAATAAGATTATCCAACATCCATGTATCATGTTGATGAGTTAAAAGGGATTAAGAAAAAAAAATAATTAAAAAAAATACTGGAAGGATGTATACATCATAATCATCACAATAACTCACCAGCCCATAAGACGGTTGCCTTTGTGCCCTCAACACAATTCTCACCAGCCACATCTCTGCAAGTAATGCTAAGACTCATCCTTATAATTTCCTTCGTGTTATTACGAACCAGAACCTCCATAGGAGTCATTTCATGTGCCAAAACAGAACCTCTGGATCCAGAAGAGTTAACGGGCACCTCGGATTCTAGTGGAGCATCACTTATAACAAGCTTAAAGCCAAATGTCAATGGATCTGGTAGCATTACATCCATAACAGATGTCTGGAGTGCTGCCTGTATTGCATCTTTAATATTCAACTCCCCAGAGCTGTTTCGACCTGATTGCCATCTGACCTTTATTCTGGAAATAAGGTTCTTAATAGAAGCATTTAGTTCGGCCTTGGTATTCTTTTCTGAAAAGCTCAACTTTCTGCCAATAGCACCACCACCCTCAGGTTCAAAGTCCTTCATGAAAAAGGAACCATCAAGAATAGGTAACTTGAAATGCTCAAGTGGTATTAATACCCTCGCAGAGTAATCCCTATCAATTCTTGTTTTTTGGCAACTATATTCAGTAGGAACCTGATCACCAGAAAGTTTATCCTCATTGCTATCCAACAGCACGGAGACACTAATTTCAAATACAACATCAGTTGGATTTGACAATTCTAATTCCAGAAAACGAAGCCCCCAACTTCCTCTGAAAGGATCAATTTTCACCAATCGATCCATCTTTACCTGGGAATTAACAGATTCTACAGAAAGTCTATCCTCCACATTAATTGGTTTTGGAAGATTCTCACCGATATGGGCAGGTATTTCCATTGAAAGCAAGCGTGCTTTTACAAAAGACAAACCTTGCAAAACACATATCTGCAAGGGCACTACTAAGCGTCTACCAGGAGGCACAGTCCCTTTGGCTGGTGGATCCCCAGAATCTGTCAATGGACCTAGGAAATTGTGAAAAGGTTAAGAAAAGAAATGAACAATAAGCGAGGAAAAATAAGAACATCATGAATAATCCAAAAAAATAGAAAACAAAAATGAACAAGCTGCCATGATAAGTAGATTCACAACAAAATTTCTAATTCTAAGCACAGTTTCCGAAACAAAGTTAATGAATATAAACAAGCATATTATCAGAGTTTGAAGTGCAAAACCTGAATTAACTACAAGTCCATAATAAAATTCAATTCCAAGATACTACTAACCAAAAGCCAATTAGATTTCCAAACCCACTTTTTTATTTTGTTAATAGAACAAGGGTTCACCGATTTTATTGGCACATAATGCAGAAATGATAATGTTGCCTCAGCTTCCAATTTCATTGTGCAACTAACTTTATGAGACGCAATAGGACATTTGCAAGACTAATTAAAGAGCAAGATAAAGAATTTAATTCCCATTACACTTTTCCATTCTAGCAACATAAACATGCATACAGACAAACAGAGATAGAGAGATGCAATAGTATAACTATTACGAAAAACCTGCATAGTGAATCCACAGGGTAGGGCTACTAGTGTCCTTCAGCTGCCTTCCCAAGCTGCCAGAGGCACCCTTACCAGAAGAAAGATCAGTGTCCACTGGCCCAAGCTGCCAGGCCTTTAAGGTGACAGGAAGGATCACCTCTGCACCAGGTTTCAACGGAAGCACAGAATTCAGGGTTTCATATGGTATTGACACAATTGAATCTTGGTTTTTCCCTGAGAGCGAAATATGTGCCTGCTCAACTGGGACTGTGCCTGCATTAGCCAGGCTAATCCAAATATCGCGAATTTGGCCTTCATATAACACTATGGAACCATCACCACCTACAACATGTGAAACCAGTAAAGGCAGCGGTGGTACTACAGAAATAGTTGGAACAGATACATTTTTCAACTTAGCAGAGCCACAGCATCTGAAAGGGTCAGAAAGAACAAGTCCTTGTGCTGCACCAAGGAGAAGATTGTCAACATCCTTGAAAAGGTGCTCCGTAATCACACCAAAACAGTGAACAATACACCCTGGAATTGCAACAGGTCCAACTGAAGTTGGGATTCCAGATAAGGTGATCACCTTTGAGGAATTAGGTGGAAGATCTACACTAACCGGAAATGCATCAAAATTTCCAGAATGCACTGATAGGTATATACTATCAACCCTTAAATCAAAGCCACATGGGTTTGCCAACTCAATCAGAACCTGGACTGGTTCTCCAACAATCCAAATTAACTCCTGCTTGCTGCTGTCATTTGGCTCACCTTTGCTGAAAGGTGTATAAATGAAAGGCCCTGAAGGAGCAGACCCAGCCCACCAATCTTCTCTAGCAGGATTACGTTTTATAATGTCCATTTGAGAATGATGAAGAGGAAAAGAATACAACCTGACAGAATTAAGTAGCTAGCAATAGATTACAAACTCATACAACTAAAGTGAAAAGTAATGGTTGATGGTTAACTCTCCTTGTCAATGGATAACCCAAATAAGGACATTTTAGCTAAAAATCATTCTTAGAAATAGCAAGGAAAACTAACAAATTCACATACAACCAAAGCAAAAGGAAAATAAAGTACAAAATGAAAATTATTTACAGAGAAGATAATGAAGAAAGCAGGTACCTTACAAATGGTAAGGCAGGATCAGCACATCGAGTCCCTGAAGGCAGCCTCTCGGCTGCATTAGAAAGTGCACTGGCTAGACCATTCTGTCCTACTGGTGTTATTAAGGGATAATATGATCTTATGAGTCGGGCAGCAGCACTCCATGCAGCCAGAGGATCGACAGCACGAACAGCAGATAACAGTATTTCCCTAAGTACAACCATTTGCAACATGCTCCATTGAGACTCAAATAAGGAGACCACTGACTGGTGATGAAACTTCCCGATATCTGAGTGATTTGTTCCTGTCTGCTTACATGATATAGCACATAGGGAAAATCAAAGGATTGAAAGAAATCATTGTTTGCTTAATTTCTGACAAACTCATCAAGTAAAGTTATTTCACATATGACCTAAACATGATCAGTTTTGGATGCATTTCCAATTGATATGATTAGACAGCCATTCTTTACACTTTTTAACAACTTGAATACTCACATTGGATAGTGATGCTCTGCTCTGGATGCGATATGCTTTAGTGGTCATTGCCAAAACTTGCAGAGCACTTATTGCAGCCAATCTATTATCTTGTTGCAGATACAACTGAGCTACCTGCCTAGAAAAAAAGGCTGCTTTCCTTTGATAACCCAAAGTACCAAACAAACGAGCAACTTCAACATATAATATGAGTCTATCATTGGCATCAATTAAAGATTTTGCACCATCAGCAGCACTAGTCAGCAACTCTACCACTTCTTTAGCCAGCTCTCTCCTGAAAAAAGGTGGCTGTTAGGCAATGGACTTCTTAAGTATTTCTAAAAGGAAACGGAGAACATTGCAGTAAGCACTTCTTTGTCAAAGCACAATCTATATAGGAATGTCCACATATGAAAAATTATAATATGGAGGACTAATTGCCATTTACAATCATTAAGTATTGGCTGAAGTAGAGCAGTAAGTCTGCCATTTCAACTAGAACTACTTTCAGTCAACAAAAATAATGGTAGGCCATGAAATATGTAGATGTATAAGTTGAGCAAATTAAGAAGATATATAAGGAAAAAAAAGACAGAATTTTGAACCCTTCCAATATCAAAAATATAAAAAAAAAACTAGACAAGTAAATTCAGTGTCTTTCACCACATCAACCTAACCAAGGAAAAAAGCCTTACACTTGACTAACTCTATACAGTTGGAGTTAAAAGTGCCCATTCTGGAAAACTCATTTGTGAATATAGACACTCCAAAAAGATGTCATGTGCTAAAGCTTACCTGCAAAGGAATCTAGCCAATTTCAATGTAGCTTCAAGTTCAAAGCTTAATGGTGATACCCTGCAAACAAAACATAATATCAACAGTCAACATTATCCACGGGAGATGGGGATCCTCTAAGACAATATCTAGTAACTCAGTTATATAAAAAATAAGAAATTAATCGGTTTTTTTAATCCTTTTCAGGGGTGAGGGTGGGATGTCTCAAAGGTGAAATAATGTTTGAATCTCCCCTTCAGCTGTTTCTATTTGAAGCTTAGAACATAATTTAACCATTTCCAGCACTACTAGCACCAATAATTGAGAAATTTGGATAAATTGAGAAATTTGGATAAATTGAGAATGGTCATTATGGTCCATACAAATATTTAAATAGCACCAAGAATCATTGTAAATAAATTGCGCTTACGTGGTGAATAGTTGTTTACAACAATAGTAATATTTAAGCAGTGTTTAACAGATGTCAGGTGGGAAAATGTCTCCACTTAATAACACTAAGAAAGCAGACTAGATGACAGGATAGGTTAGCTTAACAGCTAAATTTTATACAGAGCCAGAAGTAAGCTGATCAACATATACATCAAAATCAGTTTCTTCCAGAGGGAAATAAGGAAATAGCATCACTATGCACAATTGATCAACTAATGTGGAACAACAAATACCTCTGAGCATTATCTTGCATAAATGACTTCCTATAATGTGATATCACACTGCTGTAGCGATACCTGACCTCATCCTCTAAAGCTGCATCCCTTAGACCCATTCTGCCTATCTAATGACACAAGAAAATGACTTCCTCAGTGACTGCCTGGTAGCTATGAAATACCAAAAACCAATTACAAAAGATTACATGATCTTGCTCAACTAAATGTACATACCAACAGTGCACAAACGCCACCCTCCAGTGCCCCAGCATACCAAAAGAAATCGCCAGTCAATCTTGCGAGCTCTAATGCAGTAGAATAATGAGCGTCAGCATCGACAGGTGACCCTGCCAGTAGACAATAATCACCAATTGTCTTCTGTGCCCGTGCAAGTCTCCGCTTTTTGGCCTTGATCACCTGCAATTTAACCAAGTCGCTGAGTACAATGTCCATGGAAGAACAATCCAACTACAGATGTTCCAGTAATCAAAAGAATAAAAAATGCTTATCCAAAAATGCTCAAGACACCTAAGAATAAACCTCCTCTGAGCTGAGACTCGCTTGAGAATCTAACGGTGTCTTAAGAATAGTTCCGGCGGATTCCGCCTTAAGAACCCATTTCTCAAACTCCATCAACAACGACGCCGCAATGTCTTGCATCATAGTCTGCAAGTGGATCTCTTGCGTTTGCCGGTCAGCTGGTGGAAACAACCTGAGGCTTTCTCCCTTAGTACCTCCATCTTCGAGCTGGGATACAAAATATTCATATTTATATTCAGTTAGCCAAAAGCTTAGGTTCAATCACAAAAAGCTCAAATTTATCCTACCTGAGAATCGCAGGGATAGAAAGCGAAGCAACGATGAACCAAAGCCGAAGAATAACTTCTACATGCGGCGTCGAATTGATCGATGACGTAGTCGAGATCCGGCGAGCACGGGCAGTGACAAACGCCTATGACGGCGAGGACCTTCCGGTTAGACTGGAAGTCCTCCCAGGGGCTGGGTGGAGCGCCTCCGAGGACGAACTTGAAGCGGAGCGAACCGGTGTCCCATGGCTGGTGCGCGAACGGTGATTTCTGGTGCTCGGTGTAGAAGGAGCTGATCGCGGAGAGGGGGATGGTGTGATGGCGCAGAAACATGGAGTAATAGTCCCGCAGGAGGTTGGGTGGGACGGTGCCGATTGGTAGCACCGCGATGCGGATCATGGAGGACGTCTCGATGCTGACGTCCGGCTCCATTGTGGAATCTGACGGTTGGGGGAGTGGATGCAGGGGGTTGCGTATCAGATTGTGAACATTTGAGAAGAGAGAGTTTGATAAGTGGAAATGGATCCAGTGATCCTATTTAGAAAACAGTGACAAAGAGGACGTTCGTTTGTTCGGAGATCCATTTGTCTCTTGTACTAATTCAATCTGGAGAACTACAAGAAACTAAAGATATACTGATTGAAATATTTAATTTGGTAAAATCAAATTAATATAAATGTAAATTAATAACATATTTTAAGACAAATAAATATTAACAAAGTGAAAAAAAAGCTCATTTTATTTCACTAACTTTATATTTAAGCTTTTGAACTTTAACTTTTATCAAATGGACCTCAAATTTTTTAATAATTAGTATTTAAACCATTTTCACCACCTACTACAAACTATGACACATGGGTCATTTACTTTCCTCAAACTCAAACTCAATATAAATAAGGAATAATTAAATACTTTTGTATTCTTACGGAAGATTGTAAAACTAAGTAACGTCTCTCACTCTTTTGGCCATAATTTGTCGTCCAACTTCTAAATGACCCGATTTTTGAAGCAATGGATTCCTAACACATTTCTCTATCTCTCCATAAAAATTTATAACTTTTGGTATTAATTTGAAAAAGATTGATTGAATCAAAGTGAGAGGATCGGTTGAAAGAGTACGAGTTGGATATTTTTACTGAACATGCTTCAGTACCATCTAGAAATTGAAAGTTTTAGAGGCAGGATTAAAATTAAGTTAAACTTCTAATTGGAATTTCAAGTTGACTTCTTCATAATATTTGTTCCCCGTTGACTTAAGTTTTTAACGTGTTTGGTTAACGACAAATCAACCAATTGTCTAACAGATTGATTGTATTTAACTATTTGACAGGCCAAAATGTTAATGAAGTTGTTTGGTAATTTGCTAATTAATCGGAGGATTTAAAGTAAGAATTGCTTTAAATCTGCCAATTAATTAGGAGTGTTTTACTCCGATAGCCAAAATTTAATATATGAAAGTACGATTGTGCCCTTTGAGTTCTTCCACAATTGTTTTATGCAGTAATGTTAAAAGTTATATACAGGAGGATCTTGAGTATTTCACAGTTGTTTTAGAATGCATATGAAAAGTTGTGTTCATGACTCCTATTAGATATTCCAGCTACAATTTTTCAGTCATAAGTTAGGAATAGAATGTTGACTTTAAACGAAGATGAAAATGGAAAGAGCTGCTTAAATTTCTCATGGATAATGAAATAGTACAAGTGAACATGACTTCTCTAAATAACTTGAGATGAAGGTCTTGTAAAAACCAGAACAAACAGAGATATAGTAATCCTATTTCAAACAGTGGTACAAATATACACGAACTTTGATTCCTTATTTGAACTTGATTCACCATGTTCAGATAACTTAATTTGGGCAGAATATTTTCTCATTATCATATCTCAGAAAGACCGTGGTTAAAATGTTCATCTTTTCAACAACAATCTATAATTTATCAAAGTCACCCATGTAAGATATTTTTTAAGTCATACCCTCATAAGTCATTTTACACATAAGCAGCTAATACTAAACAACTGTAACTATTGCAGCTTTTTTATTTTTAGAAACAAGAAACGACAACCATACTCATCCAAACGTGTTTTAATGAATTGTTTTTGTTTTTTTGAAAACCAGAACGAAAAACGGAAAAAAGAAACGGAAACAAACAACACCTAATTTTATTAAACATCTTTAATAAACAACTGATGTTATCTACTGGTCAAATTAGCTGATATAATCCACTGTCAGCTAATCGCTAATAGAATCAGCTAACAGCTAATGCAATCTGTTGATTGTTAAGCAAGGTTGATGTCTTGAAAGAATATAATGAGGTGCCGTTTGGGCAATTAATTATAGTGAGTTAATTTTCAATTGCATGATTGAAGCTTGGAGATTATTTGGCTTTAGCAAAATTTGAAGCTAAGCCGACCCATTTTTCTTCGTCAATTTCGCAAAAGATTGAAGCAATATCACCTTAAATCTTCTAATAGGGTACATCTGGTGGCTTCTTCGCATTGTTCTTTTTGCTTGTAAGGAATATAAAAATCGAGGTTCTTAGTACAAAAATATAAGCCTTTAAATAAATTATCTTGATTCATATGGAATAAAACATGGACATATTCATCACTAACTACTACTTTTAATATGCTTATTAAGTAAAAGTGTTTGCTAAGAAATTTGGTAAAGCCTATGCTATAAATAGATTAAGCAATAATTGGTTGACCAATTGCTAGTTATTTTGAGCATAGGATAATTAATAGTGGTCACATGCTGCATTGTAAACACCTAAACCTCACCACTAATTTCATTGTTAGGGTTGGTGTATGTACTACTTGAATCTCATTATTGAGTGTTTACTAGATACTAGCAGAATAATACTGCGCAAATGCGCAGTAATAATGCCCTGTTTAATGTAAAAATTAAAATAGAAAATGTCAAA
>JANKOE010000008.1:23616875-23638245 GCA_026284465.1 Erythroxylum citrifolium | reverse complement strand
GTTTACTTCAAGGGAATGATGAGTTTCATATCATGATAGTAGTTGACTATCGATAATGGCACTATTAAATGAATCTATAATCAAGTATGTTTTCAAGAATAAAGTAGGTCGTTGCTTTAGTCTTAAAACATACTATTGGCCCTTGAATTTTTTTAATTTATTTGATTAAGCATGATTAGAATAGTTTTTGAGGTCTTGCTAGATTAATGTATGTTGGAGCTAATTCGGATGTTAGTGAATGAGGTTAGGTGACATGAGTTAGGAAATTGAAGTGTTAGAAGTGATAAGTTGCATTAAGGGCATTTTGGGCATGTCACTTAAGGAGGTAAGAACCTAGTCTTTTAAGTAAGGGCAATATGGACATTTTAGCATTAATAATGGTATAAAAGAGAAGAAATAAGGTTGTCTTGCATGAGAAGAGAGGAAAAACGAAATTGGAGGGAACTAGAGAGAGAGAGTGTTTTGGTGGAGAGAAGGAAGGAGAAAAAGAAGAAAAGTTAGGGTTTTCCATTTTCTTGGAGTTCAAGAGGGTTTTGGGGGTTAATTCAAGAAGGAAAAAGCTAGAGGAAGGTTCAAGCTTCCATTAGAGCCAAGAAAATCCTTGGTTGGGTGAAGATTCAAGGTAAGTGATTTTCAATGTTTTGGATTTTTGAAGAGTTTTTAGTTCAAAGAGCTTAGGAAATAGATGGGTTTAGAGATTCTAAGATCAATTTCATGCATTGGGTTCCTTAGGTTTTCCAATTTTTGAATCCTATTGATTTGGATTTTTGTGTTATTGTTAAAGGGAGGCAAGAGAGGCAAGAGGAGCAAGAAGAGACACATCTTTGAACAAGATTTCAAGCAAGGAAACTAAGGTGGGTGACATTTTTATACTTGAGTTAATAAGCTATAAATGTTCTTCAAATAAATGAAATTAATGATTTTTCCAACTACCTCATAAATGAGCATTTATTGTTCTTTAAATGATTGAGAATTTGCCATATGTTGTTGTGTGAATTTTGGGAATGAATTGTAATTGCTTTGCAATTATTTTATTTGTTGCTTTTGGATTGAGTTGAAAATTGGCTTTTATGATTGGTATGGGATTTTTGGTTGTTGAATTGTGAAATATGTCATGTTCATGAAAAACAAGTTTTCAAGAATGTGCCATTTGGGCAAAATATTTTCAGTTCATGAATTACATGTTATGTGGGTTTGATGTAGTCCATCCAAGAATTGTCACGTGCACGTTGACCAAGTCAAGGCTTCTCCCGCCTGCCCATTAGTGGCACGGAGTTCCTTTATGGACTCCCTCAAGTTTACGACTACACAAGGCCATTATATGGAATTGTGTAGCTCGTCATGTTTATGGACTTGCCTAAACCAATTGTGATGTGCTTATGTGTTTACATGTATTGACAAGTTTGAGGAATGCTTTGCTTATGTGAATTGTGAATAGGTTTTGACAAAGTTGAGAAATATATGTTTTATGGATTTTTGTGAGAAATTGCTATAATCAAGAAGGTTTTCAATTGCTTTTGCTTATTTCTAATTATAAAAATGTTATCCACGAGCGTTAAGCTCACCCCCACCCCTTCCCATCCACAGGCGATGAGCAAGATGTCGAGCGATCGATTTGAGCGTCGAGGCATTACTTCAACTTGCATTTTTGTTCTTTTGATCTTTGGAAGTTGAAATTTGTAAAACAATGTTTTAGTTGCATTTTGAGAAATTATTGTTTTTGCAAAATTTGTATTTTGGATTATGTTGTAAAGTGGCTCAAAATGCCCACTAAAGCGTTGTAAACTTTTATTTTGATGCAAATGAAATACATATGCATTATGATTGTTTATGGCTTTGTAGATCTTTACATTGCTATTTTCAATTTTCACAAGGGGTGTTCTGAATGCAAGGAAAATTCTGGAATTATATAGGTAGAATTGATAAAAATTGTCTTCTTGGAAGTTGTAGATGGTCTTTCTATCTTTCCAACGATATAAAGTTTGTAAATTTTGGATATCGGAATGGATAGATATGAGTTTTACAAGTTATGATGTTGCATAGGATTCTTGTATGGGACAACTATGATGAATGATAGAAAATTTTGGTTTTGATGAACCAAATGTGTTGGGAATTGAGAATTTTGTGAGATAAATTTGGTGTTTGAGTTGTTATGAAGTGATTTGGCACTAGAAGAGTTGATTTTGGGGAGATATTGAGTGAAAATGAAGTTAGATTGGATGTAGGAAGCATTGGAGGGGCTTTGGAGGGGTTTGGGAGACTCTTATGTTCATTAGACAAACATTAGGTCCGTTAACTTCTCGGGTGTAAAACACCCCCAGGCCAGTCTATGTCCATTAAACGGACCTTCTCGGCCAAAATGGCTCCTAAAACTCGATGCATGTCCGTTAAACGGACATTCACGGGATAACTTAAGGAAATGGCAATTTTTGACACTTTTAGAGATAGAATCTTATTTTGTGGTCTTCATGAAAGTTGTAGATCTAGAAGTCATCTTTCAAATGGTTAAAAACGAACTCAATCAGACATCTAGATTGAAAGTTATGGCAACCGCGCCAAGATAGGTACAAATCAATTGAGGGTATAAACATGTTCTATTCTTTTGGGCATAACTCCCTCATCCGACCTCCAAATTAAGTGATTATTAGACCAATAGTGTTATGGATTCCTGATCGCGGCTCTGTCGTTCGATTTAAGAATCGATTTTGGAAACCGGTCAAAATAAAATATTTCCAAGATTGCAGCAAGCTGAACCTCGGGTCGTCTCTCTCAACGGAATCACTTGGAAATTAATCCTAAGATTAGCCTAAGTTGAATTATGCAATAAAAGCAATTTAAAAAGGGGGGTTTTGTTGATTGATTAAAACTAAGGAAATAGAAGTATGAAAGAATATTTTTGGATTTTTGGGAAATTAATCAATTGAAAATAACTAAGATTGAAATCAATTTACTAAACCTCCCTTGAAAATGCGGCTCGGGTTATCATCGTTCAAAATAATTTTCGGGGTTTGAAATTCACTAATTTTCGAAATATCAACCTTAAAACTATTTAAGTCCAACAATTTAACTAATCAACTCGATTAATTAAACCTCGTTAAAAACCTTAGTGTATGATATGGAATAATTCATGCAATAGGTCAATCGGATACACACAATCAACTCAACCAAACACAACTAGGCAGATTAAGTAAATTAATGCAAACCCGAATGACATACACGAGACTTCATGTATTCCGGCACAGAATTCAAAAACAAACAATCCACATCACAAATTATCGTTTATCATCCGATTAAACTATAACCGGATTCATCCAGACATACACCGCAATCTCCAACTCGGAGTGTTTACAATAACATGACTGAAATCTAAAACGATGAGTGATTACCCCTTTGAAGCTCTCGGAACTCAAACTGTAGCTACATATTCAAGAGACCGGAAACCTAGCCACGCATCACGTCGGTTAGTTCCATCACCACTAGAAAACCGACGCTGCTCATGACTCAGACGACGAACAGAAGAAGTGGTATGCGATGAACGATGGCCGGCGACGAAGAAGATGAAGGTGGGACGTCGTCTGTTGGCTGCCGAACCTGCAAAACAAAGAAAATAAAACCTATTAGAATCGGAGAAGACGAAGACTCGAGTGTGCGGCCGACTCTTATTTTGACCTAAAATGGAAATATATATAGAGTTAGAGCTCGGGCCGGGTCAAAACAGTGAGAAATTTGCCATATTTAGGCCGGGTATCCGACATTCGTCGCGACTAGGTAATTAAATATTCGTCGCGACGAGTTGAATTGCTTGTTCGTCGCGACGAGGTAATTAAATGGGAAATTCATTAGTCGCGACGAATGGAAGTGCTGGTTCGTCCCGACGACTGGAAGGAGTCTCACGACCTGTTGACTTTCTGGATGGTTGACTCCATGTTCCTACAAAATAAAACACTTGCAGTATCAATTGTCCTCACGAAATTTATAAAGAAATTGATATCAAATCATGACAAAGTACTGGCAATTTGCAAATTATGGAAGTTCGATATGAGGAACCAATTTAAGCACAAAAATCATTAATTAGGAGTCAACAAGTGCATAAACAGTTAAGAAAGTAAGGCCAATTTATAATATAAACTTGGATCAATCACCTTTCCACCGGAAATACTCTTTCAAATCTCTGTACATCCTGGTGCTACCTGGGTGCATGGCATAAGGCGCATTGTGTGTCTCATCTAGTATCTCATCCTTCACCTCCTTGACATTTGGGATAGAAAGCCTATTCCCTACCACTATAAGTCCATCTTCCCTCACTACCACTTCAGATTTCTTGTCATTCTGAATTTCTTCTCAGAGCTTACTCAAGTCTACATCCTGTGCTTGTAATTCCTAACCTTCTCTCTGAGTATCGGTCTCACTCTGAAAGTAGCAATAATACACTCAGGTTCTTCTTGTTTCAAACTTATCCTAAGCTTAGCCATCTCTTCCAATAACGACAGATAAACTGTTTGCACATGGGCTATTGAGGATTTCTTACTCAAAGCATCTGCCACTACATTTGCCTTCCCTGGATGATACTCAATCAGTAGGTCATAATCCTTGAGCAACTCTAACCACCTTCTCTGTCTCAAATTCAACTCTTTCTGGCTCAGAAGGTACTTGAGACTTTTATGATCAGTAAAAATCTTCGTCTGAACCCCATATAGATAATGTCTCCAAAATTTTAAGGCAAAGATCACTGCTGCTAATTCCAGATCATGAGTTGGGTAATTCAATTCATAAGGTTTTAGCTGCCGTGAGACATATGCTATTACCTTGTCTCCTTGCATCAACACACAACCCAAACCCTTTCTTGAGGCATCACTATAAACCGTATAACCCTCATCTCCTATAGGTAAAGTCAGAATTGGAGCACTTGTCAATATGTGCTTAAGCTCCTCAAAGCTTTTCTGGCATTCATCACTCCAGATAAACTTCTGATTCTTCCTCAATAACCTAGTTAGTGGAGCAGCAAGCATGGTGAATCCCTCTACAAACCTCCTATAGTAGCCTACCAATCTCAGAAAACTCCTCACTTCTATCACTGTCTTAGGGGCATGCCACTTCACCACTGCTTCAACCTTCCTCGGATCAACATATACCCCATTCTCAAAAATTACATGCCCAAGGAATACCACCTCATGAAGCCAAAATTGACATTTGTTGAATTTGGTATAAAGTTCCCTCTCCCTCAGTGTCTGTAAGACTATCCTGAGATGTTTCTCATGTTCCTTTTCACTTTTGGAATAAACCAGAATGTCATCTATAAACACTATGATAAACTGATCCAGATACTCTCTGAAAACCCTATTCATAAGATCTATAAATGCAGCTGAAGCATTGGTCAAATCAAATGGCATGACTAGGAACTCGTAATGTCCATAACGAGTCCTAAAGGCTGTCTTGCTTACATTAGACTCCTTAATTCTGAGCTGATAATAACTTGACTTGAGATCAATCTTGAAAAAGATGCTTGCTCCCTGCAGCTGGTCAAACAGATCATCAATCCTGGGCAGAGTATACTTATTCTTAATAGTCACCCTGTTGAGTCTCCGATAGTCAATACACATCTGTCATGTCCCATCCTTCTTAACAAACAGTACAGGTGCCCCCCATGGCGATGAACTTGGCCTTATGTACCCCTTCTCTAGCAGTTCCTCCAACTGGTCCTTAAGCTCCTTCAGCTCAGCTGGAGCCATTCTATAAGGTGGTATAGAGATGGGTGTGGTTCCGGAAATCAAGTCGATGGCAAACTTGATTTCCTTCATCGGTGGCAAACCAAGTAATTCTTCTGGGAACATGTCTGAAAATTCCCTCACAATAGGAAGATCCTATAACCTCCCTTCATTCACATCAATGTCCATAATATATGCCAAGAAGGCTTCACACCCCTTTCCCATCATCCTATTAGCCAGCAAAGCCGAAATCATTCTTGGTGATGGTGTTTTCCTATTCCCTCTGAAAATCACCCTCTTACCGTTGCCCAGATCAAATTCCACCTCTTTAAGGCCACAATCCAGCTTCACATGATACTTTTCCATAATATCCATTCCCAGTATGACATCTAGCCCCTTTAGATCTAAGGGTAGTAAGTCCATTACAAGTTGAGCACCCTCAATAAACAATTCACAATCCCTATACACTTGACTTATTATCACTTTTCTCCCTAAGGGAGTACTAACAATCAAGGAACTATCCATGGGCACCAATTTAACATCATGCAAAATCATGCTTGCAGAAACAAAAGAATGTGTGGAGCCAGAATCAATCAACAAATATAATGGAGAGTTAAATAACTGAGCCATACCTATAACAACTTCTGGTGCGACTGTAGCTTCCTCTCTAGTCATAGCAAATACCTTTGCTTGCACCTAACCCCTTGGCCTTCCTGGAGGAATAACCTTCCTCACCGCTGCAGAACTACCCACCTCAGTGACCGGCCTAGTCTCCACTATTTCAGCCCTCCTCGGAGCTTGCAACTGTGACTCCTCTTGCCTCGATATCTAGGGACAGTCCTTAATCATGTGTCCCTTGTCTCCATATCAAAAACATGCACCAAGTAACTTGAAGCACTCTCCTTTGTGAAACTTCCCACAATGCTCACATTGGGGGTTCATGTTCATGCTCCTGCTCCTCTCCACCCTTCCAGTGCCTCCCACATTTGAGGCTTGCCCTGAAACTGCCTTTGCCTGCTTATTCTTAGAAGGGCCACTACTTCCTACTTCACTCTATGTGTGGTGAGTCCTTGTACTCCTCTCAGGCATTGGAGCACTCATCCCTTTCTTGGAAGACTGCTCCCGGTTTTTCCTCTTCTTGTTCACTTCATACTTTATATTCTCCAGTTTTTCAGCCTGGAGTGCAGCATCTACTAGTTGCTGGTAGTCACAGAAACTGTGGATCAAGACTTTCTCCTTGATCCCAAGTGAAGTCCTCCATCAAACTTGCGGCACTTATCCTCCTCATTAGCAACAATGTTAGTCGCATATCGTGACAGCTGGGTGAACATCAACTCATATTCACTCACGCTCATGTCCCTCTGTGTGAGATTTAGGAACTCCCTAGCCTTCTCTTGGATATATACCCTTGAGAAGTACTTCCTCCTGAAAGCTTCCAAAAAGTCTCTCCATGTCAGTACTAGTGGTATGACCTGACTGTGGGGCACTGACTCCCACCAATGGAGTGCATCCCCCTTAGTAGACTGACTGCATAATCTAACTTTTCCTCATCTGAGCATTGCATCTGAATCAAGACCCTCTCTGTCCTCTTCAACTAGGCTTCAGCCCTTTTCGAATTTATAGTCCCATTGAAATCCACAGCCCCATACTTGCGGAGCTTATCATACTGCCCACTCTTCTTTACTGGAGTTTGCATCTGAACTTGAGATCCTTGGCTCATGGCATAAGTGAAAGCTTGAGCAAAGGCCTAAAAGAACCGTGGATCCATTGGGTTTGCTTGAGGCATAGGAGGAGGCAGTGGAGGCACCTCATGTTGCACATTAGGTGCCTCAGAATCCAGAGCAGAATGCGTCCCCGCATCTTGTGGGACATAAGGTTCAGCCGTGCTCCCTTGGCCAGAGCGAGATCGAGTCGTAGCTCCTCGAGTTCTTTTTTGAGGCGACATTTTTACTCCTTCAATATAAAACCATGGAAAACCTTTAATTCATGCAAAACAATTTTCAAAGTATGCAAAACAGTTCAAATTGTATAAAACAATTTTAAATCATCTGAAACAATTTAAAATAATGCAAGTAGTTCATTTAAAACCATGCATGTACATTTCATGTCTTAACCTACCCATTTCATGCGTAAGATACCCCTAAACCTAGTCCTCCACCTAGATCTCAACCTGGTTTTCTCTGATACTATAAGTGTTGGGACCCCGCCCTTGTGAGTCACGTGCCCGACGTCCTACGTGACATCTGGACACGCATCCCACAAGGGTGGCGTGCCCACACAAGTCAAACATAAAAAACGAAACTCATTTCTCCTATTTCCGAACAGATTTTGGGAAACCTCAAAATAGAATTTCAATAAGACCTCTTCAGAACATTTGTTCCCCTCTATCTTACGTTTGTAATGACACCAAAATTATTCAATTTGGTTCAAAATTCTAAAAGTTATAGCCAATACATTTTTGGACAATTATTGCACTAAAACAGTACACAATACTCAGCTTCCCTACAGAAAATGAAAGTCTTAAAGATTGAATAAAAATTTGAGTTCTTCAGATAGTATGTAGCTTTATTTTCTAGTTTATGTAGAAATAAGAATCTTCTCATTTGGAGCTCTATAGATCAAGATATCACCAAAATACTGAAGCATGTTCATTAAAATATCCAATCCAATCGATATCATTACTTTGATTCCATCAATCTTTCTCAGATTAATACCAAAAGCTATAAATTCTTATGAGGAGGTAGAGAAATGTGTCAGAAATCCATCGCTTCAAAAATCAGGTCATTTAGAGGTTGGAAGAAAAAGTTATGACCAAAAGAGTGAGAGGTGTTCAGGTTTGGGAGCAACAGCAAAGTTGCGATCGCGACTTCGCGCGAAAATCATCGTGATCACGACTTGCTTCCCTTCTTCCTCCTTTGCTTTTCTTCCTCTTACCTGATTTAGAAAAAGGGGCATAACTTTCACTACAAATATCGTATTAAGGTCATTCAAAGACCGTTTCGAAGAAGACTTCTAGATTACAACTTCCATGAAGATCTAAAAAAACAATTCATGCTTCTATAAGGGTCAAAATTTCGAAATAAGGCAGTTGTCCTGAAAGTCTATCCTAACAACATCACAAACTTCTAATGATCATATCTCTCAACTCCATTGTCCAAAAATTTCATACTTTATATCGTTGGAAATCTAGAAAGATAAGCTACAACTTTTATGAAGACAACTTTGGCTAATTCTACTTAGATCAATACAGTATTTTGCCTGAAGTCAGAACACACATTCTCACCCTTATGGAAAACTTGAAAATGCAATTTACAATTTTTGGAATATCATCGGCAAAACACAAACATACTTCATTAACATCAAAATATAAGAGTTTTTACAAAGCTTTAATGGGCATTTTCAGTCACAATACATCAATATCTCAAAATGCCAAAATACAAAAAGTTACATGAATAGTAATTTACTCAACATGCAACTAAAGCCTTGTAATTACAAATCTAGCTTAAAACATAAAAGATGCAAATTTTGGAGTGATGCCTCGATTTTCTTTCACTCGATCTCTTGCTCGTCACCTGGAGATGGGAAGGAATGGGGGGTGAGCTTAAAGCTCGTGGGTAACAAGCAAAACCATTGAAACACTTATTTCCATTGTAACAAAAATTCACAATTTAATCACCAAACACATATTTCTCAAATTCTCAACCAAAATCTCAATAATGCAAATCAGGTATGCTTCAATCTTGTCAACATATCATGAACACATAAACACATCTAAATGGTTTGGAAGGTCCATAAACAGAACGAGCTAGCACAATTTCCCCAAAAAGGGTCCTGCGTAGTCGTGAATAGAACGAACTAACATAATCCCATATAGTGGTTTTGTGTAGTCGTAAATATGAGAGAATCTATGAAGGCGCTCCATGCCATTAGCGGGCAGGCGGGTCAAAGTGCACTTGACATACAGAAGGGGCCAAACCAAACCCACATAAAATATATCTCAATACTTGTAAACTTGTTGCCTAAATGACACATTTTCGAAACTTGATTTTTCAAGCATAGTATCCTTTTAAAAATCATTTGCACAATCTTTTCATAATTCATCAACACAATATGCTCATACCAAACACATAACACTTCTCAAAGCATTCAAGAGTCATAAAGTACGTTCATGAAATAGTTGAAATCATTTATTTCCATAATTTAAAAGAAAACATTAATGGCTTATCACTTAGTTATAAAACTGTAACCCACTTTGTAAATCCTTGCTTAGGAATTGGCTTAAGGATATCTTTCCTCTTGCTCCTCTTGCCTCCCTTGATCCCCTTCTTGATTTCCTTTATAAATGACAAAATTTCCCATTCACTAGGAATTCAAATTAAGAACCCATACAACACATTCACTAAAATTGACTCTAGATTGCTGAAGCCCATGCATTTCCTAAATTGAATCTTCACCAATTTATGAGATTATTGGCTCTAAAGAAAGCTCTTCCCTTCCACTTTCTTTTTCCCTTCTTAAGCAACCTCAAACTCTCTCTTTAAGACTAAGAAAAGATGAAACCTAACTCAAAACTCTACTTTTCTCTCAACTTCATCGAAACCTCTCTTTCTCACTTTTGATTTTCTTATTTTACTTCTTCCTTCACCTATTCCACGTTTTTCTTCTTCTTAAGCACAAAACAACACCTTTCCTTTCCTATTTTACCCTTTATAAATGAGAAAAGTCCACCTTGCCCTTCTTTTAATGCCTTAGTGTTTTTAACCTTAGGTAAACTACCCAAAATACCCCTTTTATGCATTCTTACCACTTTTAATAAAACTAACCCAAGAAATAAATTCCACTAACATAGACATAATAAATAAATAAATAAAAATTCAACTCACAAAAATTCACTTATCCAAACCTCATAATTATCTAAATCATGCGTAACTAACTAAAAAAACATTCGGGGGCCAACAATCAATGGTAGGAATTTATATCGTCCTACTATTACAAGATTTGAAACTAATTTCTTATTACTTTAGTGTTTTATTCAGATGAAGGAGTTGAGACAAATGTTTATAAGTGATAAGTAGGTTGCATCTCAGCATGCTAGGTCTAATGCTTGATTATAAGCTTTTAGAATTATAATTGAAGATCATGAATTTTGGCCCCAATGGCAATTTGTCATCTAAGTTTATGAGCCTTTGACGAGGGTATTTCGTTTGAATGATAGTAATGAAAAGATAACGATGAGTTATTTTTGAGATGTCATGAAGAGGGCGAAGGAAGCAATTGTGGCTAATATAAAAATGCCTTCTTTGTATATACCTTATCTTTTAGTCGTCAATGAGAGATGAGAAAGACAACTTTGCTCTCCATTGTTTACAACTGGGGCATTTTGAATGCTAATGTTTATTTCAAATCAAATTTTACAAAGAAAATTAAAATTAAAAATGGGAATGCTATTAACTATTATGACAATTATTGGATATGACATAATGCAAGATCTCATAAGCTCACAAATGTAGATTTATAAGGATGCTTCTGGTGATTTTGAGATGCCCATTGCTATTCGTCAAAGAGACAAACTTAATTTAGGTATATATTTTTTCACTTTTGTTATTTGTTGAAATTAAACATCATTTTATTTTGTTTATAATGTTAATTTTGTTAAAAAGTGATGTTCTAAAATTGCAAAAGTTTACGATTCAAATTCTAAGTTAATGTATGAGTGAAATAGGGTGTGAAAAGAATT
Organism: Erythroxylum citrifolium; assembly: GCA_026284465.1. Classification (NCBI taxonomy): domain Eukaryota; kingdom Viridiplantae; phylum Streptophyta; class Magnoliopsida; order Malpighiales; family Erythroxylaceae; genus Erythroxylum; species Erythroxylum citrifolium. Next base: position 23,626,803 of record JANKOE010000008.1, on the reverse strand, counting down.
AGAGCACATTTGATTCATTTGTTCTATGAAAAAGAATAAATTAGAGCACAAAATATTGAATGATTTATTCTTTGTTCCATACAATTTAAAGCTTCGAGAAAGGTATGTTATTATTATTTTTAAGTTGAATATAATTTCTTAATAATTTTATTTAATTTTTTTAATAAAACTCATAATAACATAAGTAATTTTGTAGATCTAATTTGTCTTAACTATATCAATTTTTTGGTTGATTGAGTTTCTAAAAAACCAAGTTTGATAGATGAAAGTAACTTTGAAGATAATATTGGATAAAAAAATATTGATATGTTATTTAGTGCAATAAATTTGAATGATGGTGATGATGAGACTCCTCTCAATGGCGATGATTTTTATATTAAATGAGAATTGAGATTAATGTGATTTTAATGGATATTTAATTGAGTAAAGTTTCATGTTTTCTTTTCTTCTCTTCTTTTAATCTCACTTATATTTAATATACATACATAATTATACATGTAAATATTTTTGTTTCAGGTTTCATTTTTAGTTGGTTATTTTTTTGACACAAACTCTTCTTCTAATACTTTTTTTTTGAAAAGTTGAAAATTATATTGAAATAATAATTGAATATGAGTTCTTTATTTGATGTTTTCATGTAATTATTATTTATTATATAATGAAATTGTAACATTTTAAGAATTTTATATTTTTTTAATTTTATATTTATATAATGATTAAATGATCTTTTTCCATATTAATTATGGTTATTGTTTATATGTGAAATATGTGAAAAGTAATATTAATAAAAATAAATAAGTTATTATTATTTTAAATTTCTATTATTACAGTTTTTAAAGATAAATTTATGTAAAATTATAAATTGTAAAATACAATATATTTAAAAATAATTTTTAAAAATTTTAGATACTATTTTATAATTAAAAAAACTCTTCTTTTTTCTTAAATGTTAGTTTGTTGTTTCTCTCTCCCGTTGAGAGTTTTGTTGGGTCTCTCGTTCTGAGAGTTTGGGTCTCTCCTCTTGAGAGTTTCTTCTACGTTTGTGTGGCCGTTTTTCTCTCCTCTCCTCCCAACCTGCTCATGACCCATCCCTCTTCGCTGCTTTCAGCGTCTGTTCTCCCCTGCTTTTCGCTTTTTGGGTCGATTGGTCCCTGTAGCTTGTACTTGCCTTGTCCTCAGCGTCCATTGTGTTCTGATTTCATTTGGGGGTTAGGGTTTTTTCCGCTTCTGTTCAGGGTATCTCATGGCTTCATCTAGCCGGATCGTGGACGATCTCTCGGGCTTGTGTAGCCACTTGTCCATACTTATGAATTCGTATTGGTGGGGCAAAGGTAAGGTCGAAGGTGGGGTTCGTTGGATGCAGTGGGGTAAGTTGTGTCGACGGAGGGATTTTGGGGGTCTTGGGTTTAAAAGTGTGAGAGACTTCAATCTCGCTATGCTTGGTAAAGTAGGGTGGAGGTTACTCACTAACAAGGAAGCGTTAATGTGCCAAGTGTTAAGGACCAAATATTTCCCTCGGGGTAGCTTTCTAACTGCTTCTTTAGGCAGTAATCCGAGTTATATTTGGAGGAGTGTGCTTGCCAGCCAGGAGTTGGTACGTAGCGGTTGCAGACTCTGTGTGGGTGATGGTGCCTCCATCAATATTTTTACTGACCCCTGGTTACCTGATGATGACTTTCCTTTTATTCTTACCCCTATCACTACAGGTATGGATGATGTGTGTGTGCAGGACTTGGTTGTCTTCCATCCGACCCGCTGGAACCTTGATCTTGTCCAGGAGGTTTTCTGCGAAAGGGATGTGCAGCTCATAAAGTGTATACCCTTAAGCAGTACGACGCGACCAGATTGGTGGAAATGGAGGTGGGAACGGCGAGGCCTCTACTCTGTAAAATCAGCGTACAAGATGCTCCAGGATTGTGCTTCGATCACAGATGAAGGTGGATGTCTCTTGTGGCGACTACTGTGGCACCTATAGGTGCCTCCCAAAGTGAAGCATTTCTTATGGCATGCCCTTTCTAATATCCTCCCCACCAAACTTAATCTATATCGGAAGAAGATTGTCGACGATGCCTGCTGTCCCCTTTGCCAAGAAGCCCCTGAATCCATTGAACATGCTCTTTTGTGGTGCCCTGAGGTTCGATACTGTTAGGACACTTTGGCCTTGGTCCGACCAGCCCATAGGGTACCTCTCATGTGTTGGATCGCTGACACCGTTCTTCATCTCAGCATGGATCATCAGCAGATTGTCATTTTCTGCTTGTGGTGTTTGTGGAATCGTCGGAATGCTGTCGTTTGGGGACAACGTTTATCCTCTGCTCTTGCGGTATTGAGGGCTGTCCACACAGCGTGCCAGGAGTGGGACGAAGCCAACTGCATCATAGGTGCTCCAGCGCAACATGGCGCCAGGGCTGGTCCTCCCACTAGGTGGTCCCCCCTCTGATTGGCCAGTATAAATGCAACTTTGATGCCGCGCTGGATGTTTCTACACGTCGTATCTCTTGTGGCAGCTTGATTCGGGATCACCAAGGTAATATTATTCACATCTATGCTCAGCTTTTTGATGGTCCTCCTGATCCTACTCTCGCAGAAGCAATTGGTATGAAAGTTGTCCTCAGTTGGTTAAAACTCAATCATATACAATGTAATGTTATTGAATCAGATTGCCTACTGCTTGTGAATGCTTTGAAGAGTGGTGTTTCTGATTTGTCTTATGTTGGGATAATTGTCTCGGATTGTAAAGCTCTTCTACATGAGCTTAGCGACATTGATGTCTATCATGTCAAACGATCAGCGAACAAGGCAGCCCATGCTATAGCTTGGGCGGCGTTGCTCTAGTCTGATTTTGTGTCTTGGGGAACAGGTTGTCTCCCATTTGTAACTACTATTGCTTGTTCTGAGTGTCCTTCTACTGATGTAATTCCGCCAAGTTTTTTTCGTCAATCTTCTGGATCTAGGTTGGGTGTATTGGGCGAGTCTGTCGACTCGGGGCTAGGTTGGTCCGGTTGATTCGATTTTTCCTGGTCGGTTTTATTAGTAATATAGTTTCAGTTTCAAAAAAAAAAAAACTTAAAATAATACCTATTATTCTACGGTATAATAATCAAATCGGGTACATAACATACCGGACACGAGACCATTATTTACATATCCCAAACGCCGTCTAGTTATTTCTAGTGAAATACTAAAGCCAGCTCCTCATATATCGGCGACTCGTCAATGGAGAGCTGCACGAAGCTTGAAGAAGTCGAATCTGACAATACTAGTCCTATGGTACTTAGTCTTCGGGACAGTCTCTGCTCTTGCTCCAATGTAAATTTCTCCTCTACTGTGACTATGAAATAAGGTTTTGGGGAATTAATTTAACATGAGATTCCATTTTACTGGTTTTCACGAAATTCTCTTGCAGTCAATTGAAAGTGGAAACGAAAGCAAAGCGGCAGAGTTGGTGAGCTTCATTGATTCTATTTCAGACGCTGCTTTATTGGACCCGGAAAATGAGGAAGCAGAAGATGACGCATTCCGAGTTGTGTCTGAGATCCATAGATTCTTGTCTTCTCCTTCGCTAGACCAGGTTTGGCAGTGATTTTTATTTCAGTTAAGGTCTCTGCTTTTACTTGATTCTTTTTTTTTACTACTGAGTGTAGTGGATATCCTGGGATTGCAGACAGTCCGTGATGTATTTTCGTTAGAGTTACCAAAGGCCGTTTCTCGTTTTGCTGGCTTGTCGGATAGGTGCTTGGAGATTGCTGATAATATCATTGACGTTTTGATAACAACATGTAACCCGAGGGATATGCTGCCAATTCTTTGCGAGGTACCTTTTCTTATATGCTTTTGGTTTATTTTATTACAATAGCCAGTCCTTTGTTTATATACACATCGGTACATTGCATTTTAGCTCAATTTGTTAATTAAACTCTAAGTCTTTTAGTTAATGAACCAGATTAGGGGGAATCAGTCAAACATTCACGCCTACAACTCTTGGCGGCTAAATTAACAGGTTCAATATATTAATATCTAGTTTATGTATGGATGATTCCAAGTACAGCATCTTTACATGGATAGGTTTTCATATTTTGATGATAGATATCATGCACGATTCATTTTCTTTGATAACTATGATTTTCAGAAACATTTTTAACTTAATAAAGGTTGATGTTTGCTTTTATTCGATGACGGCTCATTTTGCCATTCTTCCCTTCCATTATGAAGGAGTCATCTGTGATCTTGTGATATAGATTGCAACTCAAGCCTATGATTGATCTTTTGTACAATTTCTTTGACTCCTTCATTTTGGTTGACATTGGATTTCAGGCACTAGATTCTTCGAGTAAGACAATTAATGCATATCGTTGTGTCGCTCCTCTTCTTAATGGGCTCTCAAAAGGTTGTTATTCTTGAAAGTGTATCAAGCTTTCCTGAGTGATGAATGTAGTTAATCTTATTCTGATGTATTTCATTGTGTCCTAAGCACATATATTGACTTATTGATTGCAGTTGAATTCTTACTTTTGTTAGCATTTTCATGTTTTTATTACTACCCATTTTATGTTTATCATGATCTTTGCAAACTATAGATTTTTCAATAATTTCTACTGAAACTGTCAGAAGAAATTTTCATATCCTAGGGGACAACAAATGCATTATGCAATCTACGGTTTCATAGTCATTTAGCAACAAATGATTTCAGCTGCCTCTTTGTCTGGTCCCGGAGAATGTATTATGGAATCTATGGTTGTTGATTTGCTAGATTGTTTGTACATGACCCAAATGCTTTTCTGGTCTGGTTAAATCTAAACAACAGTATTATCTTTTGTCCGCCAGTATTCATTTCCATTAAAAGACGTCAATTTGAGCAAGTGAAAGAAGCAGTTCCTGTCATCCTGAATGTCCTTAAGGTCATATCTTTGGAGTTGAATGACCAAGATACGAAATGCATAAATTTATTTGACAAAGCTTTATGCATCGCTGACTCTATTCGTTCTGTTTGTGAAAAATTGGTATGTTGTATTTTTTCTATCTTCTTTAACTTCCTTCTGATTGTGTTTTTATATAATTTTAATTTTTTATTTTGCCACTCTTTCATGGGGTTACAGGAAGGGAGAACGAATGAAAAACTGCGTATGCTAGTTGGTTTATATGTCCTGCAAATCATGGTTTGTAATCGCTATTTAATTAAAAATATATTGAGTATTTGATTTTGGTCAAGCTTTTGCACATACTAAGATCTGCGATTCTGTAGTCTTCAGTTCGGCTACACAAGTTTGTGGTTTGACAGCAGAGAAGATTATATTTTAGTTGCTGAGTTGTATGATGAAATTTTGTAACTTGTACGAAGTGAACTAATATAATTTGTATTCCATGTACTCTCTCAATAATCAGGCTCTGCTGTCACTAAGTGCTGGACATAACATTTCAAGCTGTCTTCCATCAGTGTGCCGTATGGCAGGATTTCTAACATACAGTGGTTTCTCGTATCATGGTTTAATAACTGGATCTGAAGTTGATGCAATGACTAGGATTGTCTTTGAAGGTAGACAATGTACCTTACAGTTTTTGTACACTGATTTTTCCCAATCAAAGTTTTGCATGGTGATAATTTTTCCAATATGAGAAAATCACTAAATTTAGTTTACAATTTCATTTGTGTGCTTTGATTAATAACTGCAGATTGTAATGATGAGGAAGGTACTTATACAAATTGCTTCTCCTACATCAAACATGGTGCATCTCTTTCAGGTTGGTACAAGCAACTAGAGGTTTTCTGCGCGTGTTTTCTACTCTTTTAACCTTTTGTGTTAGTCTTCCCTGTTTTCTCCAATCATTTTAGTCTTTTGTCTTGTTGATGTTAGTGGTATGGGGTCATATCTCTGATGAAGTTGCTCAGGCTGCAAGGGAGAACATCTCTTCTGTCAAGTATGAACTTCAAACCAATCAAACTGCACGCTGGGGAGCTGTAAGGATGTTAAAGCATATAATTTCATCTTACAAATTACCATGGGAATTAATGACACACACTATCGATTTCTTGCTGTCCATTACTGATAAAAATGTCACAAAAACGTGCAATGATGAGAATGCTGACTGCTCTATATATATGCCAAGTCTTTGTGATGCTCTGCAGGTATTTTCTTACAATTTTCAGTTGCGACATCAATGTCATGTAATGATGTTCATGTAATTGATAAAATAAAATTTTCAGGCAATCTCCAAGGTCATGATATTCTCACCAAATGCTGCGCTGAAAAAGAATGCCTTTGAAGCATTCAAAAGGGTAAGGTTTTTCAACCATAAATGAATTGAAGGCTCCTTGAGCAGGCAAACTGCCTGTTTGCTTATTTTGTGATAAGTGCCAGCATACAGAGCCAAGAAGCCATGGTCAATGTTCATGTTGGTTACATGTTTGTATCACCTATTTTCAAAAATTAGATTCATATGGGTGTTCACTGTCATTTTCATTTTCATCTATATTGGTTTTTGAAATTTAAGTACTATTTTATGACACTGTATTTCTTCAAAAATCGTAATACTCATCTCATTTAGTGATATTAATTACCGTACAAAACCAGGTACTTGCTGATATTCCAACTTCTCAAAAGTTTGACATTATACTAGCTTTGATGACAAATAGTTGCTACCCTTCCATGGTAACTTCTCACATGCTGTCTTATACAATCTATGAGCAGCCATTTGCTCAAACTCAGTCGAAATTATTTCATTGATTACTTGTTGCAACTATATGTAGAATGCAATTCTTATCGATCTTGTTAGAATGGAATTGCATGGTTGCCGAATGACATCTGACAATCAAACACCTAGATCGCTTTGGAGTGCTGATGTCCTTAATTTAGTGAAGCTAGTTTTGAGGCCTCCTAATGGTGGACCTCCACCACTTCCTGAACATAGTGATCCAGTAAGTATTTTACTTGCTTTATCAACCTTCTGTATGTAGTTCCTTTCCTCATAATCTATATATATTTTTTAATTTTTTGTTCCTTGTCTTCTTACTATTTCTAGGTTGTTTATATAGTACACAGCAGTCCATCGTCATTACTCCATTCTGTTTGATCCATTTATTCATTTAAACTTGTTTTTAGCGTTTTAGTTTCTTTTTTTGCAGGTTCTAGCTGCCCTTAATCTTTACAGATACATATTGATGACAGAATCATCAGGTAATGCAAAAGCTTTGATTCTTGTGATCGTAAAGAAATAGAATGTGCAAACTATCCAATAAATGCATTCTAAATTTTTTAAAATCTCCCTGTTTCTTTACTTCATTCTTTTGGCTTATGTTCTGCTATCTTATAAAACAATCTGCCCCAAAAGGGTGCAAAGATCCTTAATTCCAATAATTCTTAGTGACAAGACATGATGAGAAACTGTCCTTCACTCCGCCTCTGAAGTCGTTGGTTCAGGTGAACTGCTTGTAATGTTTGCATTGTTAAATGTTGTTTACCGGTTGGAACAGGCAAGTTGGACCCAATCTTAGATTTTGTGTCCACCAAGGGGGGCCAGGATACCATTCCAACATTGCTGTTTTGTCACTTTGTGGCCATAGGAAAATTCCTTCATGGACATACGGCCTGGATGTCCGTTTGGACGTGTACTGCTGTGATCTTGATTTGACTTAAATTCTGAAACCCGGAAAAGTCTGAATTTGGTAGAGTATGGACCACATTGACTAGCTTTTGATAACGTCTTTAAATGTAACAGGAAACACCAACTTGTCCGGAGTATTGTCCAAGGAGAACTTAGAGGAAGCGTACAATGAGTGGCTTTTACCTCTGCGAACGCTTGTGTCTGGCATTATGGCAGAGAATAGGAGTGACTATGACCAACAAGGGACTGATATAGTGTGTGCCTTGAACCCTGTTGAGCTTGTTTTGTATCTCTGTATTGAGCTTGTCGAAAACAAGATCAAATCTTGTAATAATTCAATTATTTGAGATAATTGATTTTGTTGTTTGATTTTTAGTTATTATCAACTTAGTTTATAATGCCCAGGACACTATAATACATGATTGCCTCGTCGATAAGGGTAAGTTGATAAGAAGTTACCCAAAAGGAAAAAAAATTGATGGTTAAAACATGTCAAATGAGCTGAGGTTGATGCATTCGACAGTCTCTAAATTTGGTATAACGTGGAAGAAAGGACGAATGAATAAGTAAGAGCATATTTAAAAAAAAATGCAAGTAGTTTTAGTCGGTAAACAATTTATCAAAAATAAAAGATAACAGGTGGCACCAATTTCCGAGAATCAGATGTTTTTTAGTTAACTAAAAGTTGGTTTTTTGTAATCATCTTAAAAAGTTAATGATGTATTTAGTAAATGTTTTATTGGTTAGCTCCTTTAACTCTAATAAGCTAATTTGTAAAAGCTCCATAATAGTAGTTTTTTTTATGATCAACTAAAAATTATGCTAATTATACTATAGTGATATTTTTTGATGATCAACTAAAAATTATGCTAATTATACTATAGCGATATTATGGATAATTCAAATTAAAAATTATGCATAACTAAAAATTATGCATGTATTCTACAGTGATATTTTTTTATATAATGAAGTAAGTTTTTTAGTTACAAAACTTGAGAGTTTTTTTTAACTAATGAAATAAGTTTTTTGGTTACAAAATAAAAAATATGTTATGGTAACAATTTTTAAGAATGTTATATATTTTTTATTAGAGTTAAAAACTTAAATTTTTATCAAATTAAATATTTAATTATGGCCTTATAATTTTTTTATATTATGTCCTCATAAGTCAATTTGTACTTAAATAGTTAATACTAAATAATTGATTTTATCAAATATCCTTAATAAACAACTAATATTATCTACTTAATTAATATAATCAACTATTAGCTAACTGATAATAGAATTAGCTGACAATCAATATAATCTGTTGATTGTCTACACAGGGCGTAAGCTTTATTAGTAATTTAAACATTGATATTTTAGAAGCTCAATTATTAGATCTGTGGCCTTGTTTTTAAGGAATTTAAGATGATAGTATCTCATTCCACATAATTAGATGTTTATGAAGTCGTCAATGGTCGTGTCAGCTCATCATGGTCACGAGTGGTCATGTAGATGTTGGACCGTGACAAGATCTTGACAAGAGAAACATAATCATGTACTTGTCACAATCCTACTGCTCCGCTTTGTTGCGGATTGGATGTGCCAAGCGGTTATCTACAAGTTTCTTGCTATAACGTGGGAGGCACTTGTCGGTAATTGCTATTAATTAGAATAAATGAATTAAAAACCAAACTGAACCAGCCAATTTTATCGAAATAAGTATAAATTAACCTAATTTTTAATCCAATTTGTGTTTACATCTTATATAAAAAAACCTGTTAATTAAGTGACAAATGGGCCGAATTTTAAAAAAAAAATTAGCCAAAATTTTAAGTAATAAATTGACAATTTGTCCAATCATCTTGAGCATGTAGGGCCAATTTCACTTTTGCACACCAACCTATATACCTACTTGTCCTTGTGACTCTCTAGTTTTGACACCTTTTAACCTATCAGTGATGCAAATTGAATTCTTGTACAAAAGTCGAGGGTACATTTATTTTCAGAAAATTCTTTAATTTTTTAGATTTTTTTTTTCATAAAATAGAAAATAATTAAAAAATATGTTTATTAATAAAAAATAGATCAATTTTTTAAGAAAAGCGTGTTTTTTATTTTTTCAATTTTCTAGGAAACTAGAAAACTACTTTTAATAGGTTTCCAAAATTTCATCTCTAAATTTTAGGAATCTTTTGACCAGGTTTTAGTCTCTACCAAGGTTCTGAAACCCGGACCGGTCAATGAACCGATGGCCTTATTGGTCACTAGTTTGACCGGTTCGACCGGTTCAACCACCGGTCGAACCGGTGTGACGTAATAATTATATTTAATATTTAAAATATTT
>JANKOE010000008.1:23553652-23565335 GCA_026284465.1 Erythroxylum citrifolium | reverse complement strand
GTAATGGCAATCATTCCTTCATCTTAACCAACCATCATAATTATAATGCTTATATCCATTCTCGTTCCTCACTATATTCATTCTTATTCCTATTCTCATTACTCTCTATGAACCAAGCGCCCTTTAATCATTCTGTTCGTTTTTCATTTGCAAAAGTAAGCTGGAAAGTTGCCCCTCCCCTTGGGCTTAGAGATCTTTAAAACTTGACATCCATAGGTCTTCTTTAAAGTGATATATCTTTACAGTGTATTGGAGCTTTACAGTGTATTAGGCCCACAACCATTTTAATTTTCTAATAACTATTTATAACGTTAAGTTCAACATTCAAATAAGTTAATTCTTTAGGTCCCTCGGAATAATGAATCACAAAATCATTAAACCTTAACTCATCTTCTAAACCTAATCGGATTTGATATCTCGAAAGAAACGGAAATCAAAATTGAGCAAATGGAGCTGGGACCCGCAAATGATAGCGTTACTTTATGGTATTTAGACATTGGACTTACCTAACACGTTAGATTTGAAAGAAAGAAAGAAAGAAAGAGAGATTATATATAATAATAATTAGAAACAGCAGTCGGTGCCTGCATGAAATTGCACATATTAATAATGCAAATAGACTAAAATTAATATGTAAAACGAAACTTGTGTTGATTTCAAAGCAACTTTCCCAATTAACACGCTTCTTTTTACAATTTGTTTTTCTTGCTGAGAGAAAAGAAGATTGGCTAGTACACATCTTCAGTCGAATTATCCTGTCCTAGTTGAAAGCAACCCATGTTTAAAAGAGGCTTTTTTTTTAATCCTTCATTTCATTCCCTCCTTTCTTTGGTTAAAATAATTACAACTTGGGGCCTAACCTAAGGATTGAGTGAGAGTTTTACGTCCACAATCTGACTAACGATAAGCTCACATCCGCATGGTTGGTACGAACTCGTGCTCCGTGCCCATTTTCTGTTTCAAATAGCTTTCGCCTTTTGTCCTGTTTTGGGCATTAAACAAAGGTTGGAGCTTTCTCAAGCTTCTTTCTTCTTTAAATGAAATAAACAAAATACAAAAACAGAAGACAACAAAATCAAGTTACCAAACCACACCACAACCCAACGTTACTTTCTCCATGGACCCTCCGTTGGATGAGAGGTTGTTTCCTCTTTGAACCCACACAAGGGTCCTAACATATCTTCATGTGTTACTGGGAAACACGAAAACAGAAAGCATGAAGCTTCTTCTTCTTCTTCTTCTTCATGTACCCATTTGGATTTCTCGCTTCTGTTTAGTCCATTCTTTACAAGACCTATCTGTTTCCCCTCCATCTTCGTCACCCATTTCTCCATTATCTGCTTCTCCAGGTACACTCTCTGTGTTTCTTTGTTTCTGTTTTAAAAGAAACCAGTAAATCCCTTGTTTCAAAACCCGATATGTAATGTACATCACACACACAAAACACACAAACTGGCTTGCTTAATCTTTGACTAGGAGAGGTTTCTTAAAGCAGAAAAACTAATGACAGCTATTCTTAACTTGTTTTGCAATATCTAGCATACTAATAATTTTTTGTCAATAAAAAATTCGTTTTTAAGCCACAAATAAATTAATTTACATATTGAAATTAGAGAGTTAATTATATGTAAATTCGAGAATATAAATAATAAAATTCAAACTATTGCAGAACTACAGTTGTATACATAAGGACAGCTCTGTAAATAAGGAAGGATTATATAATGTGTCTTATTTTAATTTTTAGAGAGAAAATCAAAGATTTATGAAATTAGTAAACAAGAAAATTTCACTCAACATTATGTTGTGACTTTTGGGAGCTTTTAGACTTATAAAGACTCCAGATCACCTAAAAATGCTATCTTTACACTCTCCCACTACTTCGTGGTGACCAAAATTCAAGATCTTGGCTTTTGAAAGATTCTTCCCATTTTTCCCAGAGAGCTGAAGCTTAAGCATTTGTTGTGTACCTCGTTATGGTGAGCAGGAATTCCGTTGCAGCTGGGCATTGAACGAGGGCATAAAAAGATGGAGCTGAGCAAGAAAATGGTGTTCTTGCTTACTTTCACCTGCGCTGCACTTGGTGTCATTGTCATTTTCTCTTTGATTCTTTTTTGCAAGTATTATTTCAAGGTATACCGCAAAAGGAAAGCCGCTCAATGTTCAGGTATCTGTTTTAAATTCCTTTTTGAATTGTCTTCTGTTGTTTCTTTCTTTTCAATGTTTTTGCTAAAATTTGGATTCTTTGACTGAAGACATGGAGAAAGGAGTTTCATTAGCCCCTTTCTTGGGAAAGTTTGATTCTTTAAGGATGGTGGGCAACAGGGGAAGCGTATCTGTGATTGATTACACGAGTATTGAGAAAGGCACAGACAATTTTGGAGATGACAAATTGTTGGGCAGAGGTGGGTTTGGACTTGTTTATGAGGCGTTATTGGAAGATGACTTGCGTGTTGCAGTCAAGAAGATAGACTGTGCAACTGATGATGCACAGAGAGAATTTGAGGTAACCCTTCCTTTTTTTTTCTTCTTTCAAGTTTCTTTACATCATCCTTGATAATCATGATTACTTAGTCAAGCCTTGAATTGCAGAATGAAGTGGATTTGTTGAGCAAAATTAATCATCCCAATATAATTTCTGTGGTGGGTTATAGTGTTCATGAAGATACAGGGTTTATTATATACGAACTAATGCAGAATGGGTCCCTGGAAGAGCTATTACATGGTAAAGCACATCTTCTTCTTCTTCTTCCCCCTTTTCTTTTTTTCTTTCTATTTCCTCAATCGACTTTGGTTTGTGCCTGAAAGTAAAATTTGGGTCTTTTTAGGACCTTCTCGTGGATCTTTGTTAAATTGGCATATGCGATTGAAAATTGCACTTGATGTAGCAAGGTAAGCTTGTTTGGTGAAACATGTGAATGATTGGTTTTGGTATAATATATAAATCTCCCACTGTTGAGCAGGGGATTAGAATATTTGCACGAATACTGCAAGCCAGCAGTGATCCATAGAGATCTGAAATCATCTAACATACTTCTGGATTCCAAGTTCAATGCAAAGGTATTAAAAAAAATGGCGTTTAGGTTGTGTTAGAATATGTGTCTTCTGTGAGCTTACAGATTCAATCGTCTGAATTCAGCTCTCAGATTTTGGTCTTGCTGTAGCAGATAGCTCTCTTAACAAGAACAAGCTCAAGCTATCGGGCACGGTGGGATATGTAGCTCCCGAGTATATGCTGGATGGTATGCTGATGAGTTATTACTAAATTTAAATTTTAATAAATGGGCCCTTGATCAGGTTACTTCTTCTTATAATTATTTAAACCTGGATGTAGGTGAATTGACCGAGAAGAGTGATGTCTATGCTTTTGGGATTGTGCTTCTGGAGCTTCTATTGGGAAGAAGGCCAGTGGAGAAAGTGGCACCGGCTCATTGTCAGTCGATTGTAACATGGGTATGCCCTTCAGCTTCTGCCATATCCCCGTTCTTGTATTAACCTTATTACTTAATGCCTACAACCAAATTTAAACGCAGGCCATGCCACAACTTACTAACAGAGCTTTACTTCCAAACATTGTGGATCCTGTCATAAAGGATGCAGTGGATGAGAAGTACTTATTCCAGGTTTCAATGCTACCCTACTTGTATTTCAACTTCAATCCATGTTTAAACCATATATCCACTGAATTGGTAGTTGGGGTGGGTAACACAAACTTGGTAGTTTGGCCGGAATGAGGTGGTATTGAATTGTACAATGCTCTATATACCTTAGGTCAAAAGACCTTTTTTCCTAACCAGATGATCTATCCGTTGTGCAGGTTGCGGCAGTAGCTGTTCTCTGCGTGCAACCCGAGCCAACCTACCGCCCGCTCATAACAGACGTCGTGCATTCTCTCATCCCTCTCATTCCTTTTGAACTTGGAGGCACTCTAAGAGTTGTAAAAGCTGTAACTACTGCGGGTCCTGGAAATGGCTGAGTATTGGGTTTCGCAGCTTGGTCCGTGGTTCAAGGGCATTGTAGTTTTGATCACGTTTGTACATTTAAGAAGTTTAAGAAAATGGAATAGCTTCTGAAACGAATTACTCGTACCAGCCTAGTCGATTTTACGTACTACAATGGTTTTAACTAGAGCTGCTTAAAAATTGTTAAATACAAGCATAATTGTGTGTTGAAGCTCCTTGAAGCGCAGTATTCCCTTCGCTTATTGCCAATACGAAGCCATGGATTACAGACAACAAATTGCCACCATCAAGAAATGGATCAAAAGCAAAAAGAAGATGACATCCACCAGAAAGTGATGTAACAGAGACGTAAATGCCAAAATGATAGCGAGAGAAATAATTGAAGAAAAGGCAGACATGCACCGACAGCGGAAGAAAGGGAAGAGATGTTTGAAGGAATATAATTTATGTATCTTTTGGTGTTTCCAAGTTTCCATGTGCTAAGTTCATTCCCCATCGATACAAACTCATTGCAAACACATAGCTCAGGCACAGAGAAATCTTTGCACCAGCAAGAGGGAATTAGGAAATCATACGACTAGCCAGCCATATTTGCAAATCCATCGGGAATGTTTTATTGAGACCCGGTTAAGTTATTAGAAACTTTGAAAATTGACCCGGGGGGGAAAGTTCTCCATCTCCATTATACGATGATGATTATATGCATGTCATATTATCCATTTCAACTAACATTGTGGTATGAATCCATAATAGCATCTGCAAGATATTCGCATTTGGCCAAGGACAATCCAGCAAGGGATATTCTTCCATCCTTTGTCATGTACACGTGCCACTTATTAGTCATATTGTCACTCTGTTAAAGGCAAAAAGCACAACGCAAGTATCAGAATTCATGGAGAGAATTGTGTGACAGTACTGCAGTTCAGCATGTGTGAAACACGAAAAGCAAATGCAGCCATTTTTACAAATTTGATGCTTGCATTAAAATGTCGAGACTTAAAATTTGACCAAGAAGTCAAGAACACTTTAAATCTCCTAATCATGTAGGTTTCTTAAAGGTTGACTTAAGTTTGATAGATTAAAGATGCGAACTATTCAACAACCAAAATTGTGCTAAAAAAACTGGCCCCACTCAACAAGATGGATAAATACTAGAGTAAAACACATGGGATTCTCTAGTAGTTTAAATAACTTTAAAAATCTTCTTACTCTTTAAAATTATATAAAAAAAATGCTTATAATTTTCAAATCTTCTCTTATATTTATGTTAAAAAAAACAATAGAAAATTTTCTTTTATATTTATGTTAAAAATAGCAATCAAATATACGTAACATGAATAATACATATTGAACAATCACAAATGCAGTTGACAACCCAACTTAACTATAATCCCATCTGAAATAACAAAACCCAATTCAAATAAATTATTATTTTGGGTCAAGTTTAAAAAATAAATTGATATCAACAACACTTGACTTGTCCACATGTGATATTTATGTACTTGTATTTCGCCGGTATTTTTTAACGAGTAATTTTTTCAAAAATTTTAAAGACTACTTTCAGGTAATTAAAAGAAATAGCAATGATGCATGTCAATTAGTTACAGATGTAAACAGTACAGAACCAGATGTAACAAGTAAGCACGAGACAAGTACCTGAGCTCTGTTCAACCCTGTGAATGAGAACATGCCAATCTGTTTCATTATAAACGACCAATCCTTCCCACACTTATCCTTCGCAGAAAGATTGTCAAACAGTTTCTGCCTAACTTTTTTAATCCTTCCAGCCATCATTTCCATCTCTACTTTCCATTCATTGAAAAGAGTTGGATCTCCAACAATATTGGCAACAATCCTGGCCCCGTGAATAGGAGGATTGGAATACATGGGTCGAGCAATCCTTTTTAGTTGACTCTTAACCCTGAAAGTTAAGGGTTAAAACCAACTAAGGAATCTAAGAATAAATTACCATTGGTAGATGGAGTTTCTAATCACTCACACAGTCCTTGTATGAACTAAATTGCAATAAGTTCTTCAATCGAAAGCTATAATATTAATGAAAAGATGTCCAATGCCTTTCTCATCAGAAACTGACAACAATAAACAGCGTGGTCTAAACAAGAAGATTCCCAATGACATATATATGTCCTTTAAAATTTGCTGTTACATGATTTTTTTAATAAATCAAGCTTTTTAACTAAAACAGGAGATGAGATATTACTAGCACATATTTCAACAGTTATGTCGTCCAAATCTCAGTCAAGAAATTAAGAAGCATAACTTGGCATGCAGGTTTATCTCACCTTGCTGCAGCGTCTGCAGATGTGCAGACAACATTGATTGCTCCAATTCTCTCTGCATAAAGGCCCAAATTTTTGCTGTATGACTGAGCTACCAGAAGCTCCGTACCACGTGCAGCAAACAACCTCACCGATGCTGCATCTGCATCCAGGCTTCCACTAGCAAACCCCTTAATCACATCAGAGAATTTAGATTGACGTCAGTCCAGTTAGTTGCTCTACAGTTTGAGATCCTATAATAAAGTTACAACATCAAAGTCGAAGATAAAGAATCTTTTGTTATCTGAAGCACCACAAATGTGTATGCTCTCAAACCAAATTTTATTATATTGGACTGTCCCACCACATCATAGTGATTTACAGTGAAAACCAACAAGATAATAACAGATGGCCCTAAGAGAAAACCATGCCACAACTTAGCGAAAATTGTGCCCAACTTAGGAGTGAAATACCAGTTATACTTTTTGCTTTAAGGGTGGCCTTCATTTATTATTGTTTGTCATTTACTTATTGTTGGTTCGTTAGTCAACATGGTAACATGGCTGATCCCACCTAGTAATCATTCTAAATCAAGCACTTCAGGTTTACACAGGTCAGCAACAAAGCAGAAATTGGTTACAGATCTTTTAGTAATTCATACCTGGTAAGCAACATCAAAAAATGGTATATGATTCTTCTCTTGAATCACATCAGCAATTTTCTCCCACTGGTCAGGGGTAGGATCAATCCCGGTTGGATTATGAGCACAGCCATGAAGCAACACAAATGATCCTTCGGGGGCTTCCTGCATTAAGAGATCAATACACGAAACGCAGAAACTTCACATGAAAACTTGATCAATGGACTAACAATTCCAGATAATTTACATCCTGTATAGCACAAATAAGCCAATCAAAATGAGCAACTCTTTCACAAAAACTGTAAGCCATTCATTCATCTCCTTTTCTTTTCTTCTTCTTGCCCTTTTTCTGTTTCATGTGACATGTACTAGTAAATTACTACCAAGCATATACCCTCTCTTCACACACTCCTCTACACTCTGAAAATTAAGACAAGGGGAAAAACCAATCTGCTTGAAAAATAATTGAAGAGACTATTGTATTAGACGAGCTAGCAGTTATCAATTAAACTGGTGATTACAGGACTTAAACAGGGATGATAAATTTAAATTTGCATACTTAACTGATCTTATGTATAATAACAATCACTATATCAGATTCTGTTAGGTGAAATTAGCAGAAAGGTGTAGAATACCAAAATGTAAACTTTGTATGGTGACATGGAAGGCCACCAAGATATTCTGATGGATTATTTTAGGCTTGTGTTAATGTTAGATGTATCCAAATTCATCATCTTGACTATTACAAATTAAATTTCCTGGTTCAAATGAAATTCATCTACACATGACCAGCTACAAATTTCACACTTAAATTCTTCAGGATGGTCACAACTATGTTTTTAATCTAATGCAGAAACTTGGGGAGAACTGCAACATGACATTATAGTTTTAAGGCCTAACCTTAATATCTGCGACCATCCCTTCAAAATCCAAACCAACCGTTTTTGGATCATAATATCGATATTCAGACCATGGAACTCGAGCATCATTGAAGATGTTTTTGTGATTGCCTGCAAATTAAGTGGCAGACAGTAAAAGGTGGTTCCTTGAGACCAGTTAAGCAAAACCTACTGGAAAATGATAAGACAAACCCCAAGATGGAGAAGATATTAAAACTTTTGCTCCAGGAAAATATCTCTCGATAAGAGCTGCAGCCAAACGGAGAGAACCAGTGCCTGAAAGACCTTGAACTGTTGCAACCTGCAAAGTTTTTCAAAATATGTTGACTGAATAATTATCCCAATGTTTGTTCAATAAAGTACTAACTTTCAGAAGAGGCAACAATTCTAGATCTTCACATACTTTTTGTTGCTTTATCACTGGGTTCTCAGATCCAAATAATAAATCCGCTGTCACCTTATTGAATGCGGCCAGGCCTTCTATAGGGAGGTACTGCATAAACTGACAAATTTCAGGGACCTAAACAAGTGGGGATTATGAGATCAGATAGCTCTAGAAGCCAAAAGTATTTTATACCTCCTTATTTTCGCCCTTATCCAGCATAAGTTTCTCAGCCTGGGAGAATAGAAGGTTTCAACAAGTTAATGCATTTAGGTAATTGGACTACTAGAGAGGGATTTGCCAATGAGAGGAGAAAGTGGGATTTGCCAGAGAGGAGAAAGATGACCTTCTTAACAACATTAAGCACATAAGGCTGAAGCTCTTCAGTTCGGTAGGCCCCAACTCCAAGGTTGAGCTTCCTTGCATCAGTATCTGCTTTAAACGCTTCAGATACTCCAAGAATTGGATCAGGCGGAGCCATTGTTATGGCCTCAAAGCGAGATACATTGACAGAAACAGTCATAGCTATTCTTCCAACAGACTACGAATTGGAAATGACAAACTTTATAACCAAAACAAGACCATCCGAAATATAAAGCAGAATTTCTCTAACTTGGAAAAGCAGTTCATACGATTTGGCTATACCTTTGTCTTTTTAAAGGAATTGCCTTGATCCTTATCAATCCATGTTCTGAGGCTACCACTTTGAAGTGTAAACTTCCCCTGCCCAAAAGTAAAAATACAAACTGTGATCCACCACATAAACACAACGAAGTTGATATGAATGTAAATAAGTTCAATTATCATGACAATCAAGTAAGCAAGAATTGTTTGCATCTGGTTTCCCCAAGTGGGGTATTTATTCTTGGATAATTTCATGAATTAAGGTCTGCAATTCAATCAATTTCCTACATTTCCTCAGCCACAGACCATAAAATTTATGGGAGGCTAGCTAAAGGAGCCCAAAAATTTACAAACAAACTACTAAGAGAAATAAAATGCCTTGAAAGTCTCGTGAACGGAGAGTGAAGCAGAAGGGGAGGGCGAAGCCGAAGCTGAGCATAGCATTGTGGAAGCCGTCTGGGTCAAAAGACAAAAGCTTTTGAATAATTAGATTGACGAAAGTAAAAGAAAAGGCAAGATCAGAAAGGCTAATACTTGTTCGATCAAATGAAAACCAGTAAGTGTATAAATATTTAAACAATAAGAAGGGGACCAATAAAGAACCCTGAAAAGCGTTGGCGATGGAGGCAAAGGAAGGGATAAATGAAGGAGCTGTAGGAGTGATAATAAGTTCAAAAAATAAAATGTAGCGAGAAATAAGCGAAAAGTGGGCGATTGACACGATGCCAAGACCCAAGAGTGAATAGCCTTTCGTTGCCAAATGTGCTCTTCTTCTCCCTTTTTTTTTATAAATAATTTTACTTGATTGTTATTTAATAATTTTTGTTTTCTAAAACATGGTTGAGCTTTTGTTTTCAATGTTATTTATTTATTTAGTATATAATTATGATATTTTCATTTTATCACAATTTTTTTAATTATTATATTATCATTTTAATTTATTTTATAATGTTATAAATCAAAATTATTTAAAATTTGGAACATTTTAAAAAATTTAAATATTAATACAATTTAATATTTTTAAATAATCAAAATTTAAGACTTTAAAAGAAATATTTATTTAGCAATTTAAGTTTTTGTTTTTTTTTAGATTTTGCTTATGTAACAGACAGAAAATTAGTGTTTCATTAATTTACTAAGAAAAATGCACCGTAAAAATTACAAGAAAACATATTTGAAAGGGAAGAGAAAATATCCTTCTGCTTTTTAATAAAATGAGAACCAAAATTATAGAAAACGTCCTCTTGTCTTATCTACCTAATTAATGGAATGAATTTTATTGTCTAACACATTGTAGATTTGAAGAAGGATAGCTCGAGAAGGGGATTCACACTAGGTTTTGTTCATTTCACTAGGGTTATTGACTTGTTTCAATACAAAGGATCCGAATAAAATAGGTTGGACAATAAATCCCATTAATAAAAAGAAAAATATCATTTTAACAGATAAATGGGTTGGATAATAACAAAAAAAGACATGCGCACCTTATCAGCAATGTGGGAAAATTAGTTCCTAACTTCTAGGGATTTGAATATGGGAAAATCAGATCTTAATCTCTAGGGATTTTATTATGCTATTGTATAGGGATTTTATTTTTGTATAGGATTTTATTTCCTTCTGCATATACTAGGATCACCTTGTATAAATAGAGATGTAGTAGTCTTACAAATTAATTCAATATACAACAAGAATTATTGAGTTCTTTTTCCACAAGCAAAAATTAGAAATCGTTCTATAGAGATGTGGGATTGACAATGTTTTTAAGACCAAAATGAACATTAAACCAGTTA
Organism: Erythroxylum citrifolium; assembly: GCA_026284465.1. Classification (NCBI taxonomy): domain Eukaryota; kingdom Viridiplantae; phylum Streptophyta; class Magnoliopsida; order Malpighiales; family Erythroxylaceae; genus Erythroxylum; species Erythroxylum citrifolium. The sequence continues at coordinate 23,554,762 of JANKOE010000008.1, read as the reverse complement.
AAGAAAATGTTTAAAGTTTAAAGGTTCAATTGATATTAAACTATTATAAAATCAGTATATGATAAATATGAAATAAAAATTATAAAACGAAATAATGTTTGACATTGCTACTTTGATTTTATGTTGTCTCCAGAAACAGGTATTTGCAGCAGCCAGATGCTTTCTTTCTGTGCCAGTAGATGACTCAATGTCTTAAAATGGTGTACCCATAAATATTTGCTAATACTACTCTTGGTTGAATACCGTTTAACCTCTACAGTCATACCTAGGTCATCATTTCTCTTGGTCCAAGGGTGAGGTTTATAGACGATAACTCGTTAAGTGTTGGTCTGCAAAAATTGGCAGATTACATAGGCTTACCATGTCGAATAGCTCAAGGTTGCCACTATAGTGTAGCAGATCACTGGTCCTCTTACTTTGTAATGGTTGAAGACGATATACAATTTTCAAGGTTGGATGCTTTCATTGTTCAATTAATTCTGAATCAAAAAAATATCATCACTCTTTTTTCGTTTTTGCTAAAAAATATTTATTGTGTAAGTGTGTGTGTTAAGTTTCTAGGCATTGTTTCAAATTTTAGAATATGATATCGCCCATATCTTTCTAATTCTACAAGACTTTAAGAAATTATATTAAATAGAAAGTGTAACTATAATTGAACTTTAAAAAGCACTTTATAGTGCTCTTATAGTGATTTGCAGCTCTTACAATTTGTACCTTAGGTTTATTATTCATCATATAGACATGCTTACCTTTTGTAGGAAGTATGTGATTGATTTAGTTAGATAGATTCCATATTTGAAGAATTCTTGCGTTGTTATGGAAAAACCTCGATGCTTAGGTATGCTATAGAATATTAGCCTGGAAAGTTTGCTTTCAAATCATGCACCAAACATGATAGACAACTTAATAAACTAAGGTGAGTGTACTTTCTAAATAAATTGTGTCAAAAGGAAGACTACATATGACAGACAACCTGTTGGACCCCGAACCTTTTTGCAAGTTAGGACTATGAAATGAGAAATGGTTCATGGTTATTCGTGTATAAACAAAGAAGAATTTATGAAATTTAAATTGAAATGGAAAATATGGTTTAAGTACCAGATAGAC
>JANKOE010000008.1:23529545-23539553 GCA_026284465.1 Erythroxylum citrifolium | reverse complement strand
ATCCCAAATTATTCTAACAAAAAGGACTTATTAATCTAAACCTCAAAATAAATAAATAAAACATGCTTAATGCGAATTGGGGCCCAACAAATCTCGACGTACACCCTATTAAACATATTTCATTGACTTATTGTCTTCACATCTCTCTTTGAACTATTAGTCGTAGACTAACAACAAGTTCTGTTAGTCTTGGTTTTTCCTTAGTTCATAATTAATTAAGAAGAGCTCGTTAATTAACTCTAGCTATCGGATAACCTAGGAGACGCTCGCTAATTTTAATTAGAAAGTTGCCTTAAGAGTGAGAAAAATATACCAATATAAGCAATAATCACACAAGCCTGGATTATTTAATCTAGGTTATGTTATCCCTAATGATTATGAATCATTAGTCACTATAAATGAATCGGAAAAACAACGATTACGTATTGTATTTGATTCTAACAATGGGTTCTTACATAAAAATAACCAAATAGAGCATTCAATCATTCTTACACAACACCCAAACATTAAACATGGGATAACATAATCAATCCATAAGAGAAAAGAACAACAAACAATAAAAGAAATGTTTAACCGAGTTGTCGGCGTAGATGTCACCTCTGAATCGATCTTGGGCTGTCTACCGTTCCATGGATCTCTCACGGATGAGAGGTTTGCCCCTTTTTCATGCTTGTCTGAGCATCCCAAAACTTTCCCAACTGAAAGCACTCAAAACATTTCATCCACCTCTCTGCTACCACATGTCTATTTATATTAAAAACTAGGGTTTTGGGCAATATATGTGTGAAAGTCACGACCATGACATGTTGAATCATAGGAGTGACTTTAATTCATAGGCGTGATTACTTGAGTCACGACCCATGCAAGGTGAGTCACGGCCATGACATGTTGTGTCATGGTCATGCATCATTAGTCAAGCCCATGACACTTTATGTCATGACTGTGACTTGCATTCTCATGAATTTTCTTGTCTCCTCTTGCTCTAATCCTTCTTCTTCTTGTTCCATAGAGACAAGTGAGTGTGAATCTCAAAAAGACCGCTAGAAGATTGTGCTTTCGACTCACTTTAGCTTTTTTGCTTCCAAATTGTATCTAAAACCAAACATGAACTCAAGTGAATGTCTTAAGCATTTTCATATCATTAATCATTAATCATTAATCATTAATCATTAATCATTAATCACTAAGTGTTATGGAATAAATGTATAATCAATTAAACACATATCAAACACCTATTATAACTCAGAAGCTGAAGGAAAAGTTTGTTTAAGAAACTTCAAAAGTGATTTCAAAGACTATGTAGACCAACTAGAAGTCACTCACCTAAAGCAAGAGAGGAATTTTTTCGCATGGAGCAATAAACAAAACTCTATTTGGCGGATCATAAAGAAATTGGCCACGACTTTAGTGAATAATGACTGTTTAGTAAATTTCTTGAGAGCAAAGATCTTTTCATGAATCCATCCTTCTCTGATCACACTCCAATTGTCATTTAAGGGTTGCTGTCAAGTTATAAAAGGAAGTATCTCTTTAGATTTAACAATTATTTTACAAAAGATAAGGGATTTAATGTTGCTATTATCAAAGGATTGTCTACCAACATTCCAAGCCACAAAGATTTCATCTGTGCGAGGAAGCTTAACATAATCAAGTAGGAACTCAAGAAGCTCAATTCCAATAGGAGCAACGGCACTGCTTTAGCAGTTACTTCAACCAAATCCTCACTTAACATAGCTCAAGAGGAGCTTTACAGAGATCCTAGAGACCTCTCCAAGATTTCAGAAGAGAAATTAGCTCTTAATGCTTACCTAAAAGTAGTATCCAATTATAGTTCTTTGTTAAAAGCGTAGATTTAGAACTTTTTAACTCAAGCAAAAGGACAAGAATACAATTATTTGTTTCATAAGTTAATACTAGAAAAGAAGAACATTAATAGAATCAACTCCTCTACTAAGTATAATGGCATGATTTCAGCTTCCTAGGATGAGATCAAAGATGAAGCTTTCATATTCTTAAAAAATTCACTAGGAACTTAGGATTCTAATTGCTCTTCGATCCAATTGATCAAGTCCTTCATTACAAACTAAATACCAAAAGAGCATAAGGAGCTTTTAACGAGACCTTTCACTGACCATAAAGTGGGGAGAGTACTATTTTCAATCAATCATAAAAAAGCCCATGGTCTTGATAGCCTTAATAGCCTTCCTGATAGCCTTAATAGGCTATCTTGTCAACTATCTTGGCCTCAAATTAAAAAATGGTGACAAATACTATTTTAGAATTCTTTAAATCAAGGAAACTATTGAAGGAAAACTTTCTTATGCCTTATACCTGAAATCTAAAACCACGACTCCCTTAATAAGTATAGACTCATCTCTGACTACAACATTATGTATAAAATCATTTCCAAATTACTGGCCTCTAGATTGAAAGTAGTCCTCAAACCTCTAATCAATTGGTCACAAAGTGCCTTCTTAGAGAATAGGCTGATAATAATATAACATTCTAGTTACACAACAGCCTTCCAAAGGGTATAGTAGAATTATGCAATCAAAGTAGATTTTCACAAAGATTTTGATTGATTAAGTTGGAAATTCATCTTACTCCTAATAGAAGTGTTTGGTTTCCCATTGAACTTTATTGGATGGATAAGTTAATGCATAACAACTGGCTTCTTAAGTATCTTAATCAATAGTGACCATCAAATATGTTCAAATGAAAGAAAAGATTGAGGCAAGGTAATCTTATCACACCTTACGTATTTATTTTATGTATGGAAGCTTTATCAAGACTGATAAAATAAAAAATATGATGTCAACTTTAAATATCATGTAAAGTGTAAGAAGTTAGGTCATTATAGCTTATCATTTGCTGATGACTTGCTCTTATTCATGACAATACTTTGAGCATTCTAATGTCTTCTTTTTACAAATCCAAGGAGTTATTAAGCTTAGCCTTAAATCCTAAGAAAAGCTGCCTCATTTTCTAAACTAGTGCTCACTATATGGTTGGATGGCTTTCTATTGTTACAGGTCTCCAATCAAGAGAACCTCTATTTTATTATTTAGGCCTTGCTATCTTAATAAGGAAACTTCATTTTGGGGACCACATATTCCTAATAGAAAGGGTATAAAGAATAAGGAAACTTCATTTTGGGGACCACATATTCCTAATAGAAAGGGTATAAAGAGTCTTAACAACTAGTGCAATAAATCATTGTCTTTTATGGGTAGACTACAATTAATTAAGTTTGTAGTAAACTCTATCCGTGTATTTTGGCCCTCATACATTTTCCTCTCAAGGGATTATCTAAAACCATTGAGAGAATGATTAAAAGCTTCCTCTGAAATGGAAAGAATGATGGTAGGTACAATGTTAAAGTAAGTTAGGCTTATATGTGTCTACCTCAAAAGGAAGGTAGGTTACTCAAAAGGAAGGTAGGTTAAGTATCATCCCGATCAGTTTGTCTAATAAAGAGTTGATTAGGAACATAATTTAGAGACTACTAACTAATAAGGACGCTCTATGGGTCAAATGGGTGCGTACTACTTCTTGAAAGATAGAAATTTTGGGGATATTAGTCCTAAACCTTCCCACTATTGGTTCTTTACTCAACTAACTAAACTTAGGAATTTGTTAATTGATCACTTTAAGTGCATAGTGGGGAATCGAGAGTTGGCCTCTCTATGGTCTAATAATTGAAGCAAGATAGGCCCTTTAAAGGACACAAATTGGTGGTATACAAATAGAGATAGATATCCAAGTAACTTCTAAGTGAATATATATATCTTTTCCAACCAATGGATCAATCTCCTAGGCAACTTAAGTCATGTATTTTATTGAGTATAATCTTGTATTAGGAAGGTCTAACACCTACAAATGACGTAGCCAAATTAGAGGCATTTTTACCAACATTACTTGTAAAGAGCTATTAAGAGCCATAGGTATACCTTAGGCTTGGAGTCTAATAATATGGAATAAAAAAAACTTACCTAAGGTCTCGTTTTCATGTGGTTAATGGCTAAAGGAAGATTAACCACCTTTGATAGGCTTAACTATCTCATCCTACTTGGCACTTGCTATTTATATAAGGATAAGCCTTAATCCATTATGCACCTTTTTTTTTCTAATGTAGTTTCTCTGGTTAAATATGGAAAAAAATTTGTGCTATATGTCTTCATGAGATTCCAAGAGCCAATTACATAGAACTCGTAAACTGATTAAGTGTTATAAAGAAAACTTCTAAAGGTGACAATTTACTTAGTAGCTTATGGATCTTACAAGTATAAAGCATGGACAGAAAAGAACTATAGATGCTTTAAAAGTTTTGAGAATTCAACAAAATTCTAAGATGGACCCTGAAACGTTTCTTCTTCTTCTTCTTCTTCTTCTTCTTCTTTCCTTCGGTGTTATGAAACTATTAAAAATCTTACATCCAACCAAACATACTCTAAAGTCGGGCTAATACTCAACATTGCAATCATAATCACAAAAGAAAAATAGACATAAAGAGTAAGCGCATAGCACAAACGGCCACATCAAGTATAACAGAGGGAGGAGCATCCAGCATTTTGAAACTGAGAATTGTTAAATTCATAATTCAAAATTATCGCCATACAAATACATTCCCTAATACAAAACCAACATCCAGTTGTCCTTAAATTGATTTAAGAGGCAAACCTACGAAGCCCATCAGACACACCTCAAAACCCAAGCTTAGTCCGACGCCAGTGTCTGCGCTTAGCATTATACCTGCCAAAAAAAAGAAAAAATTCAAGTAAACAAGGGTCTCCATTTTTACACGGATCTAAATTTAAACTGAAAGTATAAAAAGGGGTTCACAGAAAAGAGACAGACCTGATGGTGTTATCCGTTCTCAAGCGAATCCAGTGAGGGATGGGTCTGTTCTGCCTCGTCTTCTTCGCAAGCTTCTTCTTGATCATTGAAGAAAACGAAACGTGATACCTTTTATAAAACAAACTAAAGGCCCATCAGGCCTCATTCATTCTTAGTCCACTCTGGATATAAAGTTGGGCCTTTTTCTTTGTCCATATTTTCCAATTGTGTTGTGTGTGCGAACGGCTTATCCTTCACCCCAATTGGACTGTTGTTGTTCTTAACTTGGGAAGTCTGAATAAACCCACTTTATCACTATGCCATTAACAACAAACTCGTAATCCCAGCCTAGGGAGGAAGTTGCTAATGAACTCTTTAACAACAATTAAGTGCTTTCTTCTTGCCATTTCTCCACGAATTGAAAATTATGGCGGATGGAATTATTACACAAGTAATACTATGTTCTTTTCATTAATTGTACAAGAAATATACTATTTTAAAAAGTATACTAAAAGACGAATTTGAGGACATCACGCGTATTGAATCAGACAAAAACAAACCCATCAACATTTACCTAAAATTTTCTGGAAGTCTTTGCACATGGCTTGAGAATGACTTTGATGTTGAATTAATTGTTATGAAATAACATAACTTTGGTATGTGTTTGTATCATTTAGGCCATTTATGGGATGGACATTATAGTACTAATCTTATTATGAACTCTTGGATCCATTCATAAATTTCACCTAAGCCTACCTATTGAGTTTATGGTCCACTATAATGTGTTTGCTTTAACATAATTGATGTATTCTCGAGGGTGGTCTTCTAGCTTGAAGTGTGGAGTTTTTTTTTTGTAACGGCATTTTAGTGGTGTGTGTAAGAAATTGGTGAGTTAGATTCAACAAAACCCAGGTATTCTATTTTCTATTATATTTAGTTTTTTGTGTGGCAATGAATCATAGCTTCCAGTCAACTTTTAACACCTTTAAGATGTAATTTTTTAATTATATTGTTTATACATGCTTCAAAACTATAGAATCTGATTACCATCTTTGTTAAAATTTCCATCATTTGATAGTTGGAAATTTCCAACAGGATTATTATCATTAACTTTTTGAATGGAGCTCAGCCTCACAAAGCTGATATTAGGCTATAGAATGGAGATAATCCTCCCCTTTTGGATCATCTCTTTTATCCTACTTGAATTGGGGTGCATGAAAAGGAAGTTTTATGTTCAACTAGTCAAGCAGGCGTCTGGAGTTGTACGTATAAATCACTGTATACATAAATATATTCATAATGTGGTGGTTGATTTTTAAGTTGTTACACTACATGCTTCACTTACTTCTTCCTCCAGGCTCCTGTCAATTCCTGCTACATGGTTCTACTCGCCTAAGGCGTTGCATGTGCTAATGCTAGCTATGTCAACTGATTTTACATTCAAATTTGGAACCATCTTCAATCTTTTACTTTAAGTTATTATTTAATTTATTTTAAATTTTAATGTTCGTACTAAAATACAAGTCCAATTTTAATGTTTCAATATATACATACATATATATATATATAAGAATCATAATATTTTCAAAATTATTTGACATATTTTTATTATTCTACTAGTGTTAATGTGAACTCATCTGACTTTGATGAGACTTACGTCTAAATTCAGCCAGAATACTTAATACTTTATTGACATATCTTTAGTAATCCCTAATTCATGCAAAATCCATCTATAATTCTCTAAAATTCCTAACACCCAAACTCATTTACCATAGTCTTGTTCAACATCACCATCTTCTGCACTTTGACATCTTCTTATCAACTATCTTCATCTCCTTTGCATAGGTTCAACTAATCTCCAATAATGGTGTGACTCCTTAGAGTTTCTTGAGTAAGTTATTCTTCTTCATTTTCTACAATTTGCTAGAATTTTGATATATGACCTACATTCAAAGTGGAATAATCAACTTTCAATATTAGATTGGAATTAGTTTGGAAGTTTGGCTTTGATTATTTCATTCTTAAGTCTAAATCCAAGTTTATTGGTTCAATTAATCCAGAAGTAGCTTTCTAAATAGGTATGGCAATTTTTGGCCCATGGGTCTAAATTTAGTTGTTTTCAATGAGGACAAACTCGAAATCCAATTATTCTAAGCAAAACAATATCGTTTTACTTAGAAGAGTTAGACCTTGGATAAGCTTGCTAAAAAAATAAATTAATCTATATTTTAATTTTAAAAAAATTGGACCCCGTTGCCATCCCTATTTCTAAATACTTATCCTTATTTTTTATTTTTAAATGAGAAGGCTTAGTATAATCTTAATTATTGTTTTTGTACATGCCTACAAAGAATGCATCTTTGTTGATGATGTAGCAAATGCTATTTCATTCTAAGAGTTCATTTTTTATAACAAATGCTATTTCATTCTAAGAGTTCATTTGTTATAGTGTCAATGTAACTGTGTCTCCCTTTTTAGATAGGTAAGTGTCATGTATATGTTGCTCAAGTCCATACTTATACATGGTGATAGTTTTATGTCCACATTCTAAATTTGACATATGCTCATACACATGCAACCAAACCCTAATGGAAATTTGAAGAAGAGTAAGACAATGCTTCTACTTCTACTATTGATAATGATGGTAGGGGTATTAATGAAGAGAAAATAAAGCATGTGGGTTTGAGGGGTGAAAGGGAGGGTTTTGGGGTAGTGGGTAATAAAAAAGAAAGGAGAAAATCTTTCTACAATAATCAATATATAACTTTGTTTTAAGAGTTACGAGCAAGCTTGCACTTCCAGTTCCCAAAGCTATGTCATATTATTCTAATTGTTTTCAAATATTGAGAGCAAACTAACAAATACTGCAAGTAAACTTATAATGTTTATTAGTTAGGTTCTTATTAGCAACATTTATGGAATTTTCATTATCAACTAATGCAACATTTAATTTAAACACTTAAGATATGGTTTGTTCATTAAAGATTCTATGGAGTGATCATAATTCAAAGAGATCTTACAAATGTCATAATTATTCAGTAAGTGAGTTTTTATTTTTTACAAATTAAAGAGTATGTCTTCTAATGCAAAAATTATAACCTAAGTTGTTTATAAGTTGAGATATGATTTTTTTTCAATAGGTACAATGATAAGCTTACTAAGAGGATTGTTAAAATGATTCATATATTAAGGAATGAAATAGTTATATTAAAGATGGTAGACGATACAAGTACAACTAAAGTTGATTTTGATTGTAAACTAAAGAAAACTAAGGAGATTGAGGAGCAAAATAAAACTCATGAAGAATGGCATTAATATGTTAATAAAAGAGAAAAAAAAAGAGTTGAAGTTTAAGTTAATAAATATGGCAATATCATTTGCTGTATTTTTTATGGTTATTATTTTCAACTATATGTATGGAGAAATGGATTTAAATTGCAACAATAATTTAAAGTCATTCATGTTAAAGTTTTTAGGTAATTAATAGTTATTATTATTAAATGTTATGTAAGTAGTGAAATAAAATTCATTCATATAGCTTTAAAAGAACAATGCTAAATAAGTGGTAGAGCTAAACAATTTCATATGGAATATGACATATGACATATGACATATGACATATGTAATTTATCAAATTGAAATGGCATACTAAGTAATTGTCATATAACACATGTAATTTATAAAAAGAATGGTAGATCTAAGAAATTTGATTTGACAGGTTGTCACACAAGTACATATGGTTGAATCAAACTGTATATGGCTTGGAATTTATATATAAAAGTTAGTTTAAATAAGCCAAAAGTTATTCCAAAAGTCAATATTTAAATGCACATTTAATCACATCTATTTTGATTGATTATGCATTGCATTGCATCCTTCGTGTGCACTGGACTAGAAAACTTATTCTTGTAATAATTGTACATTTTTTTGCTCATGGTGTTCTCCTCTTATTTGCTTCAGCTTATAACTATTGTGACGTGATGCTTGATTTATTAGGCTTTCCCATTTTGTACTATATAAAGAATGTATACATCATATATTGCATTGGATATTTTTTTATTCTATGATAACATCTTCACAACTTTTAGGCTATGTTTGGTTGGACGTAAAGTTTTAATGGAATGGAATGGAATAGAATATAATGGAATGTTTTATAATGGAATGGAACGTAAATGGATGTAATATTAAAATTTTGTTGTTTGCGAGGGATGGAAGGGTTCATAATGTAATATAGTGAAATGTTGTTTGGATGAAAGGTTTATAATGTAATATGGTGTATCATTTTACATTCCATCCTAAGCCCTCCAAATTGGAAGTTTTTTATTTTCACTGTTTAGGATGAAATATGATGTAATATAAAACCCTCATCTTTCATCTCATTCCATTATAAACCTCCTCCTAAACAATGTAACAATATTCCATTCCATTCCATTATAAAACCCCCAACCAAACATAGCCTTAGTGTAATGTTTTTCTTTCATTTATATACAAACTGTTTCCTATCTGCATATCTTTTCATCATCATTTCTAAATGGTTCAAGCATGCTAGTTACTAACCTATCTCCAACATCCACCTATTGAATATTTCATTCATATTCTTGTCAATTACTAGGCATTTCGATACAAATGATTGTAAGAACTTGCCCACTTTTCTTTAGGACATTCAGGCAAGGCTACAATAGATCTATATTTAAAATTTTAAGTCTTTTAAGTTGCTCATTGAAGTCTTCTACATAAGTTGACCATGTAACATTTAGAACCAGTTTCCTAAATCTTTTATGCTCTATTTTCCATGCTAATTTTGATAAAATCTAACACACATTCTACGTATTGCATTTGGTAAATTCACATCTTCAACTATGACCAATCCCTAAAACAATTAAAAGAAATTAAGTAAATCTAATAAAATCTTGAAAGTTTTTAAATTAAATGACAATATCAAGAATATATTGCCCTTTGCATATCATATATAATTATAATTCCTTCACCATCCTCCAATTCAAAATTAGATGTAAGGAGATTCATTAATCAACTATATGAGTCAATATTTTTTACCTTTAAAATAACACATGCTAAGAGTGTTGGGCGCCGCTTTCGGAACCCAACCCTCAAGCGAAGACATGAAACCTTAAGCGTGGCAATGACCTCGAAAGGTTCTTTCATTGAACCCTT
>JANKOE010000008.1:23514986-23529445 GCA_026284465.1 Erythroxylum citrifolium | reverse complement strand
CTTATTTACCCATAACCAAATGTCAATAGTTCCTCGATAAATAATCCCAACTTACAAAAAGGCTCGGGGTCTAATAAAGAGATACATCGCTTTATCTCCATTCCCCCTACATGTACTTAATAAATGACTTTGGAACTCTCTCTTTTAAAACCAATCATTTACCTCAAAATTGGTCTCTAATACCTCCATCCTCTGTATATGACTTCAAAGTAAATATAAATCCTTTTAAATTACGACAAAAAAGAATAAAACTAATTTTGTATCCTTATATTTCATTACATAAATATAATTTTGGTTATCAATTGCAAAGAATTTTTGGATTCTTTAATAGTTGTAAGTCCATTGTAGATCTAAGATTACTGACTTTTTAATTCATGTATATACCTTTAAGTTGGAATAGTTATTAACAAAATATGTTGCCTCTTCTTCATTACTTTAAAATTGCTTGGGTTAACAAAACTTCTTTACACATTCTTTAATCAATTTAGTTGTATACATAATAGGTAAGAATTCTTTTCCTGAAATGTCCCATTAAGAACTTAATAGACATCAGTTTTAGTTTATTAGTTATGAAAAAAATATGATTAGGATTGTATATCTTCACTTTGAAAACCTTCTAGTTCTTGTTATATCCAATATGCAACTCTTATTGCATCCACCATATTACTTTCACTTTTCTTCCACCTCACATTGAATCTTGTTTCCATATTATAATCTATAATATTTTAAACTCTTTTATATTTGTAAATTCTATGCCCAATATCCACTTTGGTGTAGTTCCAATTTATACCTAATACTTGTACTTGATTTTAGCAAAGGTTTGCCAAGCTTCTCTCTATTTAAATATTCATCACTGTAAATAAAACTTCAATTAGCGAATTAATTTCAACTAGTTAATAGTCATCTGGAATGTATGCTTGGAATTCATCTTATTCATGGTCAAAATGTACTTTTGCATCTTTAGGAATAAAGCCATCAACATATTCATCTTTAATGTTCTCATCATTGAATCATTTATTACTATTAGTTGATTCCATCCAAACACTATTACTTTCTTCCTCACCATGATTATCTTCATCAACGCTTTCTCAAAATTACTTTGAGGATGTCTCTCATTCATTTTAATAAACTCCTTTCCTCCAGTTATATATAATATATTAGGTGTAAGAAATAGTGTATCTAACTTATGTATAACATACACATCAACCATTATATGAATTTTTATTAAGTTGATGAGCCTAATACAACTTTCAATTAATTTAATAATTCTCAAAGAATTTTTGGAACTTGGTACCTTATAGTATGCTTGTCAACTTGGAGACACCTTAAATCTTTCCCATCTTACATATTTATTTATAACTCATATCAAGGGTGACAACATAAGTTAACTTAGGTTCTAATTTGAATTTTCTTCAAAGTCATATACCTCCATATTGAGCGTTATAATCTTCTTATAATGATTACAAACCGTTACATTAATATTGAATAATAAAAACTATACAAAAAAATAGATATATAATTCTAAATGTACAATGGAATTATATTGCATCACATTGTAATAATGAAGTTGAAAATATACAATAATTCTAAACAATTGATTACAAATTCTAACAAGGGCTAATTTTTGAAAAAAAATTCCAACAAGGGCTAACATAATCTAAAATAATGTCCAACAATTTGTAACATACATATAACTATTTAAAAGATAATTATAAATAAGGTTGGAGCTGAAGTTGTCTTATATAATGCAATTACATCTCAACTATTATGGGCACATTAGAATTTAGTTATTTGAATGATTTTTCAATCAATTATATTTGTAATAACATACTAGTTCAAATTCTAATTTTAATAGCCACCATAATTATCATAAGCTAAGGAGCTTATAGACTACATAAGAATTCTATATAGTCCTATTAATATCTTGCCATACCAAGTTGTTTTATGTTGTGGGGTACTATGCTATCTAATGGCTAGTAAGAGACAATAAAATAATGTAAGATATTTTTCTCCTATGCTATCTTTGAATTGCCAGCATGCCTTGGTGTAAAATTATGGTGGATTTAAGCAACTGATGAGAGTGAAATGACTCATAAGCTTTTGAAGTTTTTTTGAAATGGCAACCATCCCCAACTCAGGATGCTTTATTACATTATATTTTTATTAATAAGTTTGTAATATCACACTTATTCTATAAAGAAGCATTATAAATTAAACTTACTTAGCTTGTTTATAGTGTAGTTTGCATAAAGGTTAACAGACTAAAAATTAAAGATATTTTAGGTGAAATCCACACCTAATTACCTAACTCAATATGGAACTTGAATACACAATTTATACAATAAATTACAAACTAGAGCCAAAAGAAACAAGGGTCCATACTTAAATTAACTACATAATTGAAAGAATTCAAACCCTATAAACCTCAATCAACACAAACACTCTCATAAATTTGATATCATAAAGTGAATATTAATATTTGATTAAATCTAACTACTAAATTTCATTGAGAATGCTAATAAATTGTCCACCTTACATACAACAATCAAATTTGTATTGTTGTTAATATGGTACGTACATATAAGATTTAAAAAAATGCAAGTTTATTTTAGGGACCATATCAAAGTTTGATAAAAAGAAAATTCACAAATTGATAAAGAAAGGAAACATAACAAACAATGCACCAATTGAGTAATAAAGGAAAGACTCATACTCACCTAAATGTTTTCAACTGTTTTCTCCTAAACAGATAAGGAAAGATTCAACATATCACAATGTCTCCTCGACACAAGTCACAATAACATGTGAGAATGTATCATTTGTTACCTAATAGAGGACAAAGAACATATATATAAGTTTCATTATCTATAGCCAATGAAATAAATAGAAGTTTCATTATCTATAATCAAGGAAATAAATAGATACTAGTAGAAGAACAAACACGATTTTCAATGATGATGAAGAATAAATATGAAAAAAATCTAGAGATGGATCGCACCAACACAAGGGAGATAAAGATGGTAAACAAAGACGACACTAAAGTACATATCACAAGTTGGAAATCCTCTGTTATAAAAATATTCTTTTATACTTAAAATCTACATGATACTCAACATTGGTGGAGGGTTAAAAATAATAAAATTTAAATTGCAATTAGATTTTCAATAACTTCAATTCAATATAAATAACAGATCACAAGTTAGTAAAACAATACACATTATAAAACATCCTTAATCTAACTACATATATGTATATGCACAGGGCCAAAGTCCATGGGTTAATGATGTTAGAGACATCTTACAGAACTTTCATCAAATACTTGGTGCGCTTCATAAATTCATCCCTAGTTTGTTTCAAAACTAGTTTCTTTTTCCATTATTCACCAACATAACCATACAACAACAAACAATGACCCATTAATAGCCCAAATAAACCCTCACAACTCAATCCATAGTAATAAAACCAACGAGCATACGACAGTTCACATACAAAAATTGAAGCATAAAAAATTAACCCAATAGTAGTAAGTAGACAATCAACCTCGAAACGGTAAACCCAAAACAATGGAAACAGTTGGTGGAAGAACGAAAGAAGATAAGCAACAACGACCGCAAATGGAAGAACATAGCAGAGGAGTAATGAAGAAGGGGGAAAAAATGAACAACAACAACAACATATAGGGCTTCGGATTTTTGATTTAATTATTAACAATAAAATGACGTCATTTTCTTTTAAATTTAAACAATAATAACTTTCCGAAGGGAATTTCTCTACGAAAATTTTTCGGTGAGTAAACTCTGTTGCTTATTTTAAAAAATTAGGAATTTTGGCTAAGTTTGGACTTGAGTTTCACCTAGAGTTCTCATTAATGGAACCCATAGAAGGAGAAAAAAAATATGTCAACACTTTATTGATAGAACTTTGATGAGATTAAAAGTTTCGTCCATAAGAGATTTAATTGAGATAATTATGAAATGTAAAAAAAATATTTAGTTATTTACACTTCAAAATATTATAATATGATAAATATTTTGGTGTAAATATTATAATTCAGAAAGAAGATTTTGCCTTCTAATGAGTAATGAATAATTATATATATATATTAAAATTTTCTTAAATTGAAAGAGCACAAATAGTAATGGCAAAATACTTAACAGTTTAATATAAACAAATTTAATATGAAATTATTTTCATGTTATCCTCAAATAAATTATTTAAAATATATGATAACAGAATTATTATATATTAGATGGGGCTTTTAACTAAGGCACGAAATGGTAATGTAAAATGGTTTTTGAATAATCAATTAAAGAGTGGATTTAGGATACCAAAATTATCGGTAAGCGAGACAAAAACAAGACCTGCACATGGAGTTTGGACAAATGCTTGAGGTGGCAAATACTAATGATGAACAAAAATTCAAAGGGCCAGCCTGTGCATATCCATTAGATTGCGGAGAAATCCGAGGCTCTTCCAAATATTTTGTCCGTCACATCACTTCACCACATCTTCAATTCTTTCTTCAAACAAAACGCGTCAAGACTCCCACAGTTTATTTAGGTAGTTCCTCTCCTTCCTTTGACTAAACTCGGTGAAAACGCCAATGAGTTGCCTTTGCCTAACTATTTTTTTTAAGTTGCTAAATTACTGTACATATACGTATGTATGTATGTATGTATGTATGTATTGCCAATTTCTTTCTTAGCTTCCGTTAATTTTGAGGGTAACGTAGAGCTTAAACTTCTGATACCTGTAGCTTGAGCATGGTCTTTGCTTGGAATTGAAGCCAACAGAGTAAAAGGGATATGTAAAAGCAAGCACGTGCATGTGCAAGCTGAGAAGCAGCATAGAGGTAGAGGCAGAGGTACGCGGCGAATGAATGCTGGTGGCCTGAGGAAGATCTTGCACTGTTGTGTTTTTAGTAATTGCCTTAAAACCATGGGATGGGAAATGGGAATGGTAATGGGAGGTTTTGGTTGGCACAAAAGGGCCAAGCATTTAGCTATCATGTTATGGCCTAGGTGGGTCCCCTGTCACGCGTTGTTTTTATATCTCATATTCTTTGTAATTGACCAATTTAGCTGTAAACAAAGATTCGGTCGAACCCCTCAAATCTAGTTTTCTTAAATCTTTATAATTTGGGTAAATCAAACAAAAAAACTCCATGTTGTTGTACGTTTGACTGTTGCACCAACACCATTTGGTTGTCTTCCTAAGTGAACAACATATGATTCAAATGATTTGGATTGTTAGGGTAATAATATGGTCTAAGGATCTTAAATTGACCCAATCATGTCTTGTACCAAATTCTTGCATGAGCCATCTTTCCTTTGTGGACCATTTATTACTGGACTGTGTCTGTGTGTCTTACCAGAGCACAGTGAGTGTATTGTTATTTTTAGGTCCTGAAATGATGGCGATCGACTGTTGATGTTAAAGATGCAAACTATTAAGAACAAATTACAGATCATATCAAGCATAATTCCTTTCTTTTCTGTTCAAGGATCTATCATTGGTTAAGAAGTAAAAAACCAAAACCAAAGGGCATTTGCTGGAATGAAAAATTTGTGACAGACCGTAGATTTTGTTGGAGAGGTCAACCTAAGCAACGGTTGGATAGGATACCCTTTCCTTGTGACGGTTCAGCATGTGAATTGAATTTGGTCAGTTAACGAAATATAAAGTTATTATTATTCAATAATGAATAATAGAGGCAGACAACTGGTTACTTACTAAAGGAATAGAAAGAGCCAAACTCAAAGTGGGACCCATTTCCTTAAATTGCTTGCCAGTGAAGGCCAAGAAAAAAGAGACCAGTTGCTCCCATGTCCGTCTATAAACCCAACTACAAAAACCCCACAATCCTTCCTCAACAATAACATTGCCAATCCCTCCTCCTTCTCCCTTATTTTCACTTCCAACTTTTCCTAGACAAATGGCCAGACCACAACAGCGATATCGAGGTGTCCGACAGAGGCATTGGGGTTCTTGGGTATCAGAAATTCGCCATCCTATATTGTAAGAGCGACTTCCTCCATTAAATTGAAACCAATGTATGTTTTCGGACACTGAACCAAACGTTTCTTTCCTCTGCAGGAAAACTAGAATTTGGCTAGGCACATTTGAGACCGCCGAGGATGCTGCGCGAGCCTATGATGAAGCTGCGCGGCTCATGTGTGGACCAAGAGCCAGGACAAATTTTCCTTATAACCCAAATGCCTCACAATCAGCGTCGTCCAAACTCCTCTCCGCGACTTTGACAGCTAAACTGCATAGATGCTACATGGCCTCGCTACAGATGACCAAACAACAAACATCAATCAAAGAGCAACACAGAAAGACACCAACTTTGCATGTCGCCACTACCACTAACACCATCCCAAATGCCATTGCCTCCAAAAATGAACAATTTATCACACGGTTGTCAGATAAAAGTCCACTTCAGGTCCCAGAAACAGAGGCTAATTGGGTTGTCAAGAATGCTAGCCATCAGTATAAGCCTCTTGAAGAGCATCATATAGAGCAAATGATTGAAGAGTTGCTGGATTATGGATCAATCGAGCTTTGTTCTGCTGTATCTTCTCAACAACTGTAATGCGACACCCCAAAGCCCACGTTCTTGAGCTTAGTCATTTGCTAATTTAACCTACTCCGTAGCCTCTTAAATTGTTTTACTACTCCAGAATTTCCATTCTTAAGTGAGTAGTCTTAGGATGCTTAGTGTACAGTAGAGTATGTCAAAATTTGTCCTGTTGTCCTTCGTATTATGTGCTAATTCCAGTCGAAGATATATATATATATAGATATATATATTGCAGTAGTCTGCTGCTTCCTGAACAAAATTTGGACTTGCATGTAAAATGGAAGATCAATGCGACATTATGATGCAAAATGGTGTAGCCTTCGCAACGGTGACTTCACTTCCCGCATTTAATCGTCATGTGAGCAGGGCATGAACAAAAAGTAGGCCTTATGAGCTGGATAATGAGCTACTTTAATAACAAAAAGGAAATGGAAACATGGGGTCCTTGCTTTTTTTCCTTTCCGCATTCAGCTTCCAAAACATTTGCTACGAAAGTTTATAACATTCAATCACTTGGTAACAGATATCATCTGTTCTACCACAGCTTTTCCATTTCCAGGGAATAACACTCAGGTTCATGATTGTAGGAGATTTTCAATGAAATAAAGCGAAATCTGTGCTTATTTAAGTTCGTTATATAGACGTAATAGTATGAATACCTGAAAGAAACTGCATGAAATGATAATCAAGAGAAAAAATAACCAGTTTTAATAGAAAAGGCCTTGCAGAGCACTTATGTCAAAAGTTAAAGCAGAGGAATGGGAAGAAATTTGTCGGCTCCTGCAGGGTGCGTTAGAGGAACCTGAATTCCCTTGAGATGTGAAACAATGGAAACAATCCTCAATTGCCAAATTAATTACCAAGAGAAAAAAGACGAAATAGAGTCAATTAAATGCTCTATACAGAGCCTGCTGGAATTGCAGCAGATATGGCCTTCCATAGAACGTGGAGATGTAGACTATTTCCCTTGGATGTCAGAAAGATAGGTGACCAATTTTCAATGGGGTTTGAAAATATGGGTTGGGTTCACTTTTCAATTGTTGGGTCCAAAAGGATTTGGTAATTATGCCAAACAGAGACAGGCTTCTCAGTTGGGATTGCTGCTCTTGAGTTAGAAATAACACTGAATGCGATTGAGTGTAGTTGAGGAGGTCCCGCAACCCTTGACACCCCAAGCTACGGCGGAAAACAAAGCCAAGAACGAAATTATCTTTTCCATCGAAGGATGGAAAGTCTACAATTTGTATATTTTAACATTTCTACACTGTAAATTGAACCAATGTTTTCAGTTTGCTTCATTTTCTGTCCTTATATGTACATCTAATGATTGACTATGAGCAGAAAATATGAACAACAATTACTTTGGTAATATAGAAGAAGCAGTCCCAATCTCAGTGATATTCATCATGTCTACATATCTACTTTTCTACAACGAAATCTGAAGGCATCGATTACTCGAACCATATTGGGTTTATGAGTTCTCGGTAAAATTAAGCGCGTCCCAGTGATTTAATTACTTGAACAGTAAGTTGCCTCTCTATTTTCAAAATCAAGAATCTCGTAACTTGTACTTGTCTTTGCCATATTTGATCTTGACTTGTGCTCGAGAGCAACTATGAACAGTAACATTTTCATTCCTTTGTTTGAATCTTATTAACTGAGAAGGCAAAGTTCTTAGCAGCAATCTTAAGAATTTGCAGCTATAATGATTACCTGTAGCTTTCATGATAATGTTCTCTACACTGCATATCAGCTGCATAATTCAGAAAAAAGACATTTTTGTTCATCAACTTTTATCTCTCCTTTTCCGTAAGGTAAATGAAAAAAAAAAGTACCTGCATATTGAAGATCTTAGAATAACTTTACAGTAAAAAAAAAAAAAAAACTCTGCTTTTCGAGTCTCTGTCAATGAAACTTGATGCTTGGGAATTGATTTTGCTCCCCACAACCATCAAAGATATTAAAAAGTTGTTTTAACGTCATTATTAAATTTGTGCAACTTTTGATTCAGCGAATAGTGGCATGCTAGTGAGTTTAGCATCATCAAAAGTTTGAAACTTTGAGGCCTTGGGAGGGGCACTTGATAAATTCACCTGACCAACCAACCACTTCTTTCTGTTGGTTTGTTTCAAAAACGCACACATATACATATACTTCCGACTCAATCAAGAGCAGTAGTATTCAGATGCTTTTCCAAATTTGTCGCTCGTGAATGAACTGGTTACCTAATGACTTTTGACTTGTTTAGGCGCCCAAATTAATCATTACTTTTCATCGTTCCTGCAGTTGAAATTACTGTTAAAATAATTGCACAAAGATTACTGTTGAGGTAGAAATCCAGATGCAGTAACATTTGAAGATTAATTTAAGTGTACCTCAACACAATCTTTGACGTCGTCTATTTCATCAGTTATTGAGTTCAGCATCACTGAACACTGATGGTGTTGGTGCAACAATATTAGGACGCTGAGTAGAGATTATTTTGGTGCTGGTCTGGGTAAAGTAGTAGTTAGCTAGCAGAGACCAGAGACAAGAGAGTGGGTAGTCAAAGAAGAGAACAAAAGATGGTCAAAGGCAATCATGGTTATCCCATAATGATGTATAGAATCTCATGTGGAAATGTTGGAGAGGAGAGGAGACAATCATATTCATAGGTTCTCTTGGCCGGTAAAGAGCATTAATGGCTTTGTAATGGGGTTTTATCGTTTCTTTTAGATGCCTCGGATCAAGTGTGTCGCGCCAAATTCCAAAAGCCATAAATCCTTGTTTGGGAGTGGAAGGAACAGAAAAGGTTGGGCCTACCTCTGAAAAGCCGAACTACTTTCCAAACTCTGTTTTTGTTTTCTCTTGATATAAAAAATCCAAAAGATTGGTTCAAAGTTCATTAAAATAAAGGTCCAGGAAGAAATGGGCTTTACAAAACAAAATGCTTAAGACGTCCACTTGAGCCCGAGGCTTTCGATTCAACCCATTTGCATATTGGGAGAGGAAGAAATGGGCTATTGAACCATTCAAAGGCCTAGCCTGGCTTCATGTTCACTTCAACTAGGCTTTCAATCCAAACATTAAACCAAACAAATAGTTTCAGCCATTCTTATTTAGGATTTTTAAGACCTTCGGTGTTAGATTTTAACATTATTTCACTATAAGTCATGTCCTATGAATTTATTTATAGTTTGAAAATTAATAGTATGTCAGTTTTACTAATTTTTAATACACAAATTTCTTTTTTTTTAGATTCGAGGAAATCCCGTAGGCGGGCCAAGTGGGCACACCTCTCCGAGGGTCCAACTGGCGCACTACTCCACAGGCGAGCCAAGCGGCTGCACCTCATCATTGAGGGTCCAACTAGTTCTCCACCTACAGGAAAAACCCCGACTGCCCCAGGCTCTTACAAGAGAGGCTAGTATGGAATCGAACATGGAACCTAACCAAAGCCAAGCCCCACTCTCAACCATCAAGTCACACCCTTGATAACTCATGAAAATTTGAATACATCTAAAATTTAGTTAAATAGCTAGTCAGTTATAATATTTTTAATTTCTTTCTTTTATGGGTTTAATAAGTATCCAACTAACGTTTAATATTATTTTTTCACTCAATTTTTAATGACTCAGTTTATTATTTTATACTGGATTAATTTTTAATTTTTAAAAATAGTAATTAATAGATATCTAATAAAGAAACAATTCCAACAGAAAATACCAATTTCTTTTTCTCACATTCGTTTTTGTTAAATTAGTACCTTCAAGCTCCTGGGTTTGTAGTGTGGACAGACGTGAGAGGTGAGTTATGAGTGTCCGTTATATTGCTCCTGACATGAAAAGAGCAATTGTCTTTCTACAAGAATCCTATGTGGTATTGTACATACACTGACCCCAGTTATCAATGAATTCTGATTCAATTGTTTAGTTCGAAACCTTCTTCTTCTTTTTTTTTTGTCCTGCAGCAGCAGGAGAAACAGCTTTCTCATATATACTTTTTGGATTTATTCATAAATTTAAAACAGAAGACAATTTCTATTACCAGCCTTCCCAGTGTTGTGAGGTAGAATTATGTTTTAATGGCGGAAGGATTTGATTTCTAGCCGCTGTGAGAAGATAACATGGCATTATCGGTGCTGTTATATTAGGTAACATAAAAAAGCTTTAGACATTGACGTACAAAACACTGCAAGAGAAGAGACGGACGCTAAGCTCAACAATATTCCTCATCTTGCGGAGTAATTGTTCTTTTATACATCTTCAGCGCAATAATGCAAACCTAACCTTGACAAACTCATCTATGGTTTTAAAAGTAATCTCTCAAACAATACTGACAGAGGATACGGGAACTAATGTTCCATTTTAGCTAATGTTACTTCAATTTAAAACAACTCTCTTGCTTCGTCAGACACGCCTGGAACTGATGGATGGTCATCTGCTAGTTAAGCTGGTGGACTTTGTTTGGTAGCGTGGTTGGCAGCTGGCAAGAACCAGAGTCAGATTAGGTGTTGATTATGTTTAAAGGTTTAGGAATATTTGCACATGCTGCCCCGAGTGGTGGTCCTGTCCTGTTTTCTTCAGCCCGTGGTTTGGAAATTTAAGAAATTGTTAGGACCTACTTACTACCCGCCCCTTTAGCTCATTTTCACCGGGACATGAACTCGTGTACTCTTGCTCATTGCCGTACAGGCGTACTCATACTCGCCGATTCCTATGTCTTCGTTGAAAGGTACATGATTTGTATGTTTGCTTCGGTTGGACTCGGTCGTGAGTCCTCCGATTATAAAACCACGAGTTAATTTGCTTCTTCGTTGGAATTTACTTTGACTAGCTGCACTTTTTTGGCTTTTCAAATTTGGGAAATTATGCATTTTTAACGTCTTAGAAAAGGTTAGATTAGAACATCCCTTTTCCAAGAGAGAGGCTTCCAGGTTCTAGTTACAACATTTTTTTGGAACAAATCTCTATGCCATCCATTTAATCATGCTTGGTTTTAGAGTTACTCAAAGGCAGATGCTTTGGACCATGACCAGAATATGTTTGGCAAAAGTCAAAGGAAGAAAAGCATGCAATGACTCCAACTTTAATATGCTAAATTAATCACCCCCCATTTTTTTTTATAAAAAAGATAAATAAACCTCAATACTTACGTTTTTTGTAATGAGCTAGTTCCTAGATTTTTGGAAGTTAAATAATCCCCTAATGCTACTTAAATTGGACGAATTACCTTTAAAAAATCAATTAATAAAAAATAAACAACGTGATTTTATTAGTTATTTTGAAAATCTTACAACTTATTGGATAATAATTAGGAAGCATCAACAATATCTTACATATATACTATTTAAATAATCCTATTTTCAAATTACTTGATGATTATATTAACACATTTTACATGTCACATCCCTTGAATTTAATCTTTTTAATATATCTTCACATATTCATATAATTAAATGTAGTTAATATATATAATTGGGAGCTATGTAAGAATTTTAAAACTGTTGAAGGTCAAATTTTACTTCAAGATAGTCCTGCAGAGATCGAAGAGAAATATCGTACTTAATCATGATCCTAGAGGGGCAGGATGCGTTCTCTATCTTTTATTGTAAAATAGAATAGTAAAAACCTGTTAATCAATTGCAACGGCATTCATTGAACACTAACTTCCCTCTGTCCTTTGATTGAGAGTGAAACCTTATTTTCTACGACTTTTGTTCAGTTTATTCAAATAAGAAGTATCCTGTAAGTACTTGCCACAGCTTAATCTCGCAATCAATCTATTGCAAAGAAACGAAAGAGTTCAATTTTGGCAACTGGCAGGTTTGGCTCTTTCTTTGCAAGTAGTACATGGTGATACCCATTTGTGCTGCAAGTTGAAGTTGAACATGGTTTAACTGCCAACATACCGCTAACCATTGACCGGGGGAATACACGAGATTTCAAAGTAAATCCATTGAAAAGTTAGCCAGGGTATAGTATGACTCGGTCCAATTTTCAGGTCCTGTCTTCTTATTCTACCCGCATGCTCCCCTACTCTTCGACCTATTTGACCTTTGAACCCTACAACTTTCCTTCCGTGAATTTACGCCCACGTCTCCCTTCAGATGGGAACCGAATGAATATGCAATAAATCAAAGGGAACTGAATGAATGCTTTGGTCTCTGGCAGTGATGCTACTGTCTGAATTATGAACTGATATTACCTAATTCCACTGGTGTGTCGTTGCAAAAATGGATAGTTAAACCTACTCGGTTCCATTAATTAGTAATGTCATCTCAAAAGTTGCAACTTTAAATGAGAGAGAGAACTTTCTAAAGGCATCAAGTTTAACTGACACGAACGTCTTTGTTTAGATTGAGACAAATCTTGAAATGACTTTTTAACCTTATCAAATGCGCGTTATTCGAGTAAAGTATCATATAAAAGCAATGTTTCCATCCAGGTTCCTATGAAATCGCTGCCTTTGTTGAGCTTTGACACAATTTCAACTATAACAACTACTTTTCATATTAGATTAGTCAAAAGCGCCTGGACAACAAATGAACACTCAACTGGGTTCAGATCTTCTGTACCTAATTTTGTGTACCTACTCTGTCCTACTTGATCTAAGCCATTCATTTATATGGGACCCACATAAATAAATGGTTTAGATTGAATAAGACAAGATAAGTACACCAAAATGGGGACAGAAGATCTCAAGCCCACTCAACTATGGTTTAATACGAGTTTAATTATTATCGATATACTTTATAGTACACTGCTCTACCATCCATTAAAGTTTTCAATTAAAAACAGCTGGCAAATTGAAAGAAAAGAAAGCTCCAGACTTTAGGAGACACAACGTTAAGATTGGTGATAATCATCCCCATCCCCATGCTTACTGGGTCACGGTTGTTTGCTGCTTTACAAACCCTAATACTCTCATCCAGACCATTATCTGTCGGATGGTTCTCTTAGAAAACATTTTCCAATGGGTTCTAGCTGTCTCCGCTCATCTTGTTATTCTATACCACTATTAGCATATTTGTAGTACTTGTTCCTATGTAATTAACTTCCTTTTTAGGTTAGGATATGAAGCATGTGCCATCGTTTGCGTAATTTTACCTGTGGGGACACCTCTTTGTCAAAAACAATATAAATAACTCAAGGACAAGAAGGTCAAATAAAGTCATATTTACATCTTTATAACTTAGCATGTCATTTATCAATTTATCAAAAAATTTGATAGCATTAATGAAAAGTGCGTGTTTAAATTTAATAAAGAATGATTTTTTTAAAAAAATAGTAAACCATAAAATGGTTTAAACCAAATATAAGTGCTTATTCTTTTTTTTTTCTTTCTACCCAACAATAGACAATCATTCTAAATAAGTGATAAATTATTTACTTCAATTAATGCTAATAACTCAATTAAATTTGAATTGTTAAGGTTAAATTATGCTTTGAGTTAAACTTACTTAACCTTTTCGCTGAAAATTAAGGGAAGCAAAGGAATAACATAAAGTAGGCAAATGTTTATTTAAATTTTAGAGAGAGAAAATTCAAAGGTTTGTCTTAATCAAAGCAGTTGATAGAAAAGGTTTTAGCATTTAATATTCCTCTACATTATTTGGTCCTCCTTTCTATTAATGAAAGTTCATTTTCTTTATTAAAAAAAAGATTCCCCGCAGATCGACAGAAGATGCGGAAACAAAGACAATACCATAATACTCCCTCCGATTCATAATAAGTGACGTTTTAGAGGGATGTACACTTATTAAGAAAGTTAATGAAATGTCTAATATGCCCTTATTAATTACATATTAAAGTGCCTTAAAAATATAATATGTGTAATCTGTGTAATTAAGATGTGAGAGAAATTAAAGGTTAATTTTGGAAGTAAAATTATAAAC
>JANKOE010000008.1:23502172-23514407 GCA_026284465.1 Erythroxylum citrifolium | reverse complement strand
ATTAATTAAATTAATAATAATCAATTTAATTAAATTCTAATAATGATAATAATAACAGAAGGTAAGAGAGAGAGAGAAAGAGAGAGAGAGAGACTAGTTAGAAAGAGGAAAGCAGCTAAGATGAAGAAGAGAGGAGAGATGTTGGGTTTAAATAATCAAGGGCAAATTTGTCCGAAAACAGCCAATTGAATATCTTGAATGAGAATAAAAAATACAGGAGCTAAGATGAATAATCAAGTATATCACAGTGGCTCTTTTATGTGATTTGCCTATATTTTACTATTAATTTTTGACATTATTTGTAATTGAATTTTTAACAAGATGTTAATTAACTTCAAATTTTAATCAAGATGAGATAGAATATTTTAAATTTGATTGAGATAATATTTGATAAAAGATTACATGAAAGATAAAATTCTATCTTGTAAAATCTTCTTATTATGATAAATTCTATCTTGTAAGGCCTACCTTTGTATCACTTGACAATAGGGCTGAAGGGAATGCCACAGTTTTTTTCTTCTAGGTGTGATTGTTAACGTCTTTTATGTGCAGCTAGTTCTCTATTCGAGTTTTTACACAATCCAAGCTGCGTATGTATGTTGTACTTTTCATGATTTTGCGTGGTTAATGAGTTTGTGAGTGTAGTTGTAATTTTCTTTTAACAATTGCGTGAATCAGCTGCTCATCTTTGTGTTGTAATTTCTGTGGATCACGTCACCTGAGCTTAATATGAGTTTGTGTTGCATTTTCTTTGATGTGTTGCCGTTGATTGAGTGTTTTTGCAGCTGTGATTTCTACAAAAGTTTTCATGACTATGTAGCGGCAGTTTTTGTTGTTGGATTGGTGCGAAAAGTTTCGGTAGTTGCAGCTTTATTGGGTTAACGTTTCAGCGATGAAATATTTGTTGATTTAAAACGTTTTATGGCTGTTGTGCGCAGAATCATTCCTATTGTTTTATAGGCCCTAGGTGAAATTAAAAAAAAAGACCCAACAATATATTTAATGATAGAGAAACACTAATTTATAAAAATACAAGAAACTAACATAATTTGGAGAAAATATAGTAAATTATATTCTACGTTATTAAATATTCTAAGTTTGCCAATTGTCCTATTCTGTAAGTTGCGGAAATGATTGAATATTATTATTATTATTATTATTATTATTATTATTTATAAAGACATGTTTAATATAATCATACGAATTTTTATAATAAACGAAATCATTAATGTAGTTTTGGAATTGAGTAACTTAAATTATTTGATTTAGTCATATTATATCTAAACTTATGTGAACCTTTACGAGAACACAAATCCAACAATTATTACATTTTTCGCAAAGTATAATGAAAATTACAATTAAAAAATTTGCATTATTAATAAATAATAAGTAATCCAAAAATAAAAAAGAAGAAACACAAATAAATACAATATCATTTAATATTAATGTTCTGATTTAAAATGCTAACATAATATCCACATTAATGACAAATTACAAATTAATTATAACATATTCAATTATTTAATAAAAATTATCACTCAAAACTCAAAACTCATAATTACGAAAAATTTTTGCTGTCAATTTTTGATTTAAAGTATCTTAGATTCATTTATTTATGAAAATAAACAAATTAGAGTGTAAGATCAAAACTATTTATAAATATAACAAGTTAATGTTAACTCTTAATCTTGGAAGAGCTCAATTTAGGAAGCTAAATTGCTTCCAACTTAACCTTCTTCTAACTGACATTTATTATCCTTCTAAAATGAATAAATGCAAATAGATTGATGATGGCCTTCTTAAAAGCTAAATAGCTTCCAACGTTAACTTTGCTTCAACTACATTTATTATCCTCTTTGAATGAATAAATATAAATAAAATGAAGATGGGCCCTGGGCAGCTACTCCTGCTCAGGGTTAGCACTGGTTTTGCGTGGGATGTTTCAATAACTATATCAAAGATTAATAACAGATTTTTTAGTTGACAACTTCCTGTTCTTTCGTTGATAAAGTGGCATATTTAGGAAAGTTTCTTTTTATCTCAAGTATTTTCGTTTATGTTGAATTTTGTTTAGTCACTTAAGTTATTTATTTTATTTTGTTTCATTAAACATTGCTCGAGAAAATTCTCTGTTGAAGTTAATATGAGACGATCGTATTATTGAATGTGGAGTTTTTTCATAGGTAATGAGGACGAGGGATAGTATCAAGAATTGAGTGGTGTCGATTCAGTAAATCTTTGTATAAAACTATTGTCGTTAGTGAAAAAATTAAGCTGAGTGAGGGTTTCGTAGATATAGGCAGATGTGTCGAATTGTATTACTAAATTTCGATATTGTTCTATTTAGTTTCGTATTTATTTTTCTACTTTTACTTATGCTGAAAATTTAACAGTTGCTGACACGATTACTTTATATCTTGTAACCCACATATAGAATTATAAGTTACTGCGACAGAACTTTACAAACATCTACGTTCAAATTGAAGTTTTTTTTAGAATCTACACCCTACCGGTTATCTCGGACTAAAACAAGAGCGTAAGGTTACAACGTTAAAAGGAGAGAATCATACAAATTTGGATTATTGAAAGACAGGAGGAGTATGAACGAGGACAGTGCATTAGTACAACTGTACAAGAGACATTAAAGGAGAGTTTCGTGATGACAAATGTCGTAAAGAACAAGAGGAAGAAAGGAAGGAAATTTCTTTGAAAAGCTGTCGTATGGGTGTATATCATATATGATGATATCTGTCTTCACATGGGATGAACCTAAGACGCCAAAATTTTTAGAGTATTCAACTGCTTAAACGGGATTTATATAAAAGGAGTACTCCCATATCTGATTACACATGGGGCACATTCACAATTAGGCCATTGAATATTTTTATTTTAATTTCAAATTAATTATAAAATTAAATAAATTAAATTATATTAGTCATAATTGTTATTATTAAACAATTATATAATATAGTTATTTAATAGTAAATCAAGTTATAACCAAAAATAAAAATAGTCAAAGAAAATAATTTTCATAAGTTATGAAAACTAAAAGAAAATAAAAATCCAATCAAATACTTATTTACTAAATTAAAAAATAAAAATAAAAAACCAGTAAAACAAAATAAGCCTTCAAACGATTTGTCGTGTAGGAAGCCAATTCCTGATCAAAACTCGTTTGTCACAACCATTCTTAGTATGCAATGCTCTAAATTGTATCAGTTTTTCGTACTTGCCAATTTGTCATTATTTACGTCATTACTACGAACAATTTGTTCCTCCTGCCATTTCTGTTTTCTTAAAAAGAAAAGGCAACATGCCCAATTTGTTCTCGTCAAAGATTGCTCGTTACCTGCAAGTGTTGTGGTGGAGTGACTGGGTTCCTCCTTCCTTAACCACGGTCTCGGTTTCGAATCTTGAAAATAGAGTCGCACTTGTGAGAGAGAACTTTGCCGCCTATATGGTTCTACCCGGCTCGAATCTAGATTAATCGATTGCCCGTGTGGCGTCGAGAATACGGGATGGTTTAAAAAAAAAGATTGCACATTCATTCATCCGAAGGTACGGTAGAATTGAAGAGGAAGAATAAATTCTACAGAAACCGGTATGAAATGAAGCTGAGATTTTCTTTTTTTTCCTTGGATTCACATCATCATTAACTTATGTACCAGTCGGCGTGTACGCCGGTACATGCACTTTTTCTGTTATAATATAAATGTTAAATTCCGAAATTTTCATTTTAATAACTGTGATGACTTCAATTTAATTATTCATTAAATAAATATTATGCAATAAAATTAATAGAGAAATTATATTTCATTTTTTATTAAAGATATAGAAAACAAATTTCTTTTTGAAAAGGTATAAATATCAATATTAAATTATGGACTTCAAAAAGTGAAATAACATTAATGTATAGAAAGTCTTTTCTATAACGCTTGGTTCTAACAATTTCCCAACGCCACCGAAGTCTCTTCCCTCTTTCTCACCTATTTATATCCTCCTACAAAGTGCAAACCCTTTGAAACCCTTAAATGCACGCACCCAGTAAACTCTCCATTCGACCCATATCACAAATGTCTCTCCAATCCTCTCCTTTCCCTTCTTGTTTCCGACCGTCCTCCGCCGCCGACGACCACCACCAACTTCCGCCGCTTCCTCCGCCTGCCTCCGGCAATCCCAACCTCAGCACTTCTCTATACCAAACCCACCTTGGACTCTTCTCTCTAACATGGTCTCGCACTTTGTTCGGTCACTGTTTGAATCTCCATCTCCACCCCAATGACGACAACAACTGCTCTCCTCTTTCTCTCCCTTATTTACTTTCCCTCTCCACCATCTCTTGTCAACTTCACATAAACTCCTTCTCCTTTTGGAAAAAACATGGATCCAAGAAATTACACATGGTGGGCCAAGATACTGCCTCTCCAGCCCCAAGGATTCAGCTTTATTGGGACTTTTCTGGAGCCAAGTTTGGATCCAGACCCGAACCGCAATCTGGGTATTACATCGCTGTCGTCGTAGGCTCAGAAACGGTTCTTCTTGTCGGAGATTTGACGAAGGAAGCTTACCGGAAGACTAAGTCTCCAAAGCTGGAGAGAAGCCAAGTTCTTGTTATGAAAAGAGAGCATGTGTTTGGAAACAGGGCTTATAAAACGAAAGTCAGATTTGGAGGCAAAAATAGAGAGATATCAATAGAATGTAGTGTGAACAATGACGCAAGATTGAGTTTTTTCGTTGACAGCAAAAGGGTTTTGCAGGTAAAGCGCTTGAAGTGGAAATTTCGAGGAAATGAGAAGATTGAAGTGGATGGTGTTCCTGTACAGATCTCATGGGACGTCTATAATTGGTTTTTTGATGATTTAAGCAACAACCATGCCGTTTTCATGTTCAGATTCGAGACTTTGGACATTGTAGAAGGAGAAGAACATGAAGCGGTCGGAGTTGAAAGTAGAGAATGTGATGGCGAAGCTTTTGGTGGTTATCATCAACATGCTGAAGAAAAGAACGGTGTCGCCTCGTGGCAACAAAGTCAATCAAGCGGTAGTTTTGGGATGCGTGGAGTTGAGTGGAAGAGAATGAGAAAGAGTTTGATGAGGACGGCAAGAAGTTCGTCGTCGTCGTCGATTTCGATGTCTTCAGTGTCATCGGGTTGCAGCTCGTCGGTGATGGAATGGGCTAGCACGGAAGAGTCTGAATTGTTTGGTCCAAAAGGGTTCTCTTTGCTGGTCTATGCTTGGAATAAGAAGTAAGGAGTTGTGTGGCCGAGGCTGAATCTGTCATATGTTTGTTTTTTTTGTAATGTTGATTATATTTCTTGCTTTCTGAAGATTTCTGAGATGTATCTAACCCCATTTGTTTATGAGCATAGTTATAGTATAATGTAATGTGATTGACCAAAATGAGAAAAATAAAAGGTAGATAGAAATACACAGAGAGATGAGGCAATTTATTTCCATCCTTTGTTAGATGCAATTATTTACTTTTTTGGTGGGATTTTAATTTTACTGTAATTAAGTATTTATTGTATTCTGATGTTATAAAAATTATGGAATTTGTTCTTTATGTAGCATTGTTTATTTTCTTTCGGGACCTATGTAGCGCTGGAAATCATTTTATTTTGGTGTATGTTGGGTTTGGATTGTCCAATATGACTGAAACTTGGATTAGGTAAAAGAATGGTTCCAGATCCAAGTCTTAGAGCAGAGGAGAGGAGACGACAAGAGACATGTGATGCGGGTCTCCCTTGTTTTCATTGGGACAAGATAGAGCCTATCTTTAACCAATGCTAGCTAGCTATATGCCCGCAACATGGGAATGGGATCGCTGGGAGTCGGTTTTCTCGTGATTTTTGGGCGTGGAACCAAACGTTGAAAAAAGAGGTGAATTCTGGTACCTTTTTGTTTGTGGAGAACAGCACCATTCTACCTGTACCTTTCTCGTGAATCTAGAGAATATGGTTTCCGACTGAAATTTCTACGTTTCCTCAATTTCTTGTATTTGAAGAAGTCCTTTCCAGAAAATTGTTCTTTCCTCGTTTTCAAGTTGTTATTCTCTCCTTCTCTTAACAATTCCAGCCTCCAGGCCCAGGGTGTTTATAATATGTGGCCTCACGAATCATTTTAATTTTCTACTCTTTATCCAACTGTCAAAAGAGGGTTTTTTTTAAGAAAAATAATTTTAAACTTTATGTTAAGTTTAATAATGTATTAAAACGATCTCATTTTATATGTTAATAAATTAAAAATAAGACTGTCGCTCTTAGTATTCTCTGTTATCATTCATGTCTGAAATCCCATCATTTTGTGTATGTCTTACTCTAACAATCAAATTTAACATTCGTTTTATCTATGTCTTGATGTCTCTCCCCCACTCTTCTCGTTCTCGTGACTCTTTGTTTTTTCTCTGATCGCCTACCCTATCATCATTATCCCTCTTTTATTCTTTGTTCCTTTTTTTCCTCTTCATATTCATCAACTTTTTTACTTTGCTTGAAGTTTGCTTGTACTGCGTTGTGATTTTCAATGATACATCAATAGGATGTTTACCATTGGGTTGTTATTAAGGATAAAATTATATTTAAAATTTTCAACTTTATATGATTTTATAATATTAATCAGAATTAGGAAAAATAGTAATAAAATATTCAAAATTTTAATTTATTTTAAAACTAGCCTCTCGATAACCCTCTAATTAACATTGTTGACATAACACACCACGTTAATAAGCAAGCATCCACATAGTAAAAAATTTGTACATTAATATGTTTTTTAAGAAACTAATTGTTGTTTTTCTTATTGACTTTGTGATAAAATGGGTCGTTGCTAGTAATGAATTTTGGCAATTTCTTTTTAAAGTTAATTGAGAATCCGATGTGTGATAAATATATATAAACAAAACACAAAGCATAATACTTTAGAATCCCCATAAAAGTGCACCTATTGTCTTCAATAGTAAGTAAGTCGAGTGTTGACCCCTTGAGAACTGTAATTACTACTATTAACCGTTTTCTTATTATCTAACCTAATACAAGGAATGATTAACAGGCTGTTTGAAAATCTTTGAATTGAATTCATTAACGAATTGGATTCAATTATATTAATGAGATTGAATTGAATTCAATTTACAATGTTTGGAACAAACTCAGTAATATTATAAATGAATTCAATTACACTGTTTGAAATGAGAATGAATATAGTGAGGAACGAGAATGAAAGTTATTATTATAATTATGATGGTTGGTTAAGAGGAATGAATGATTACTAATAGAATATTAAGGAGCGATAAGGTAGATTATTCTAGAGATTATTCTAGAAATCCCCAAGGCAGCCGATCTGAATAATTAATGGAGAGAT
This sequence comes from Erythroxylum citrifolium, assembly GCA_026284465.1. Classification (NCBI taxonomy): domain Eukaryota; kingdom Viridiplantae; phylum Streptophyta; class Magnoliopsida; order Malpighiales; family Erythroxylaceae; genus Erythroxylum; species Erythroxylum citrifolium. Next base: position 23,507,055 of record JANKOE010000008.1, on the reverse strand, counting down.
AAGGCTGATTTGTAGGAGTGATAAGGTAGATTATTCTAGAAATCCTCAAGTCAACCGATTTGAGTAAATAATGGAGAGATAAGGCTGATTTATAGGAGTGATAAGGTTTAATAATTAAGGAATATGTATTGTAATAGGAGTCCTAGAATAGCTCAATTCCGAACAGAATATTAGTTTAAATAGACAATTGCTTCTGTATTTTTTGTAAAGACACAATAATATTTACAACGTTTTTCATTCATATTTTCTCTCCAAATTCTGTTTTTTATCTTGGTATCAGAGCCATTGTGCTTCTGTTTTCGCACCCTCATCATGACTACCTCTTCCCTAAACGTAAGCAACTTTGTTACCTTGAAGCTTTCGCAAACGAATTACCTGTTATGGAGGGAGCAGATCATTGGTTTAGCTGAAAGCCAAGAAATTTATGATCATTTAACCACCAAACCCCCAACTGCTGTCGTTGGAACAACCAATTCTGAGGAAACAAAACAATACCAAGCTTGGCAAAAATCTGACAGGCTACTTCGAGGGTGGATTGTTGGAACGCTCTCTGAAGAGTCCTTGGGGTTAGTCATAGGTCTCGATACTGCTTATGCAGTTTGGGAGGCACTCAAGGAAGCCTATGCCAAAGATTCACAAGAACGTGAATTTACTTTGAGGCAGCAACTTACGTATCTACGTAAGGATGACAACGTCTCAATTGGCGATCATATTCGGAAATTCAAGTCATTATGTGATAATTTGGCTGCTATCGGTAAGCCAATGGCTGATCAGGAGAAGGTCTACTGTCTTCTAACTAGTCTTGGGCCAGATTATGAAACTTTCACCACAACTATGTTGAAGCCGCCTAGACCATCGTATACGGAGATGATCTCGCAACTCCAGAATCTTGATCAACGGCGAATGTGGTTCAGTTCTTCCCAGCCGACGCACCTAGCATTTTACAGCACTTCTTCCCGCAACAATAATCAAGGGCGTAGTCGAAGCAACATGAATTTCTCTTCAGCCGGTAGAGGTTTTCAGGCGTAGCAACGTGGGAGCAAGGCTGATGGAGGTGCGCCTGAGTCGCAGCAAACACAGCGGAGGACGTTACCACCTGGTCTTCGTCGTATGACACTCGAAGAGACGGAACTGTACCGCAATGAAATCTGTCAGGTATGTAATAAACAGGGACACATTGCAAAGATTTGTTGGTGGGTAATTAGTGCTGCTGATCAGTCGGCAAAGCTTCCACAAGCCTTGGCAGCCCTGACCTTGGATAACACAATTACGGACACCGATTGGACTGCTGACTCAGCAGCTACTGACCATATGGCTGCAAATCCAGGTATGTTCTCTACCTTAAATCAATATAATGATTCAGTAATAATTGGTAATGGTACCATGATTCCTATCACTGGAATTGGTGATTCATGTGTGGAAAACAATAGGAATAATATAAAGTTAAATAATGTTTTGTTTGTTCCACAAATGAAGAAGAATTTGTTATCTGTGGGAAAATTGACAAGTGATTATCCTGTGAACTGTGAGTTTACTAATAGTAATGTTTTCTTAAAGGATCGAAAGACAGGGAAGGTAATTTTGGAGGGCCCAAAGAAGGATGATCTATATATACTTCCTAATCGGCGTGCAACGGCGAATTTCTCTCAACGATTTCGATCGTGCAGTGCTGATATATGGCATCAAAGGCTTGGACACTCTCAAACTTCGTCTATTGTTAGGTTATCAAATAAGGGCCTTATTAGTGTTGATGGTCCACTTAAAATTAATAAGATTTGTGATAGTTGCCAATTAGGCAAATTTAGCAAGTTCCCTTTTACTACAAGTACAATTTCTACTACTTCTATGTTTGAACGGGTTCATTGTGATTTATGGGGTCCTGCACCACTTTTGTCTATTGCTCGATATCGGTATTATGCTTGTCTTGTGGATGATTATACGAGATTCATGTGGTTGTTACCTTTACGCACAAAATCTGATTTCTTTACTGCTTTTGTTGCATTTGAGAATTATATTAAGCGTCAATTTGGCGCTGACATCAAAATTCTCCAAACCGATGGTGGAGGTGAATTTGTTAATAAACAAATGGCTGAACATTGTTTAAAAACAGGTCTTGTTCATCGACTTTCTTGTCCACATACACCCGAACAATCAGGAGTTGTGGAAAGACGACATCGCATGATTCGGGAACTTGGAATGTCAATGATGTTTCAAAGCCGAGTACCCTTATTTCTTTGGGTTGAGGCTTTCACATCCGCTGTTTATTTGATTAATCGCTTACCATCATCTGCTTTAAATTTTGAATCTCCATTTTTCCGATTATTCAAAAAACATCCTGACTATTCAATGTTGCGGGTGTTTGGTTGCAAATGCTTTCCATACACCTGGGACAACAAAACAAACAAATTTGATCCTAAATCTTCTCTTTGTGTGTTTGCAGGATATACAGAGCAGTACAAGGGTTATAAATGCTATGACCCAAAACAGCGGAAGTTCATAATTTCTCGACATGTCACATTTGATGAAACTGACTTTCCGTATAAATCAAAAGAAACTCCAGATTCTCAGCTTGTTCTTAATCTAATTGATTCATGGATTATGTTGTCGAAAACTGTCACTAATTCTGCGTGCAATTTTATTCCAACGATTTCAGGTGAGACTGCTCCAAATCCTCAAGTCGCAGCTGATTTAACTGTCCTGCAAACTCATTCGGTTGATGCGTCTGGCGAAACGGAGGCTTTACAAAATAATGAAGAAACTCGAGTTGAACAGGAGCGGCAAATCTCTTCCGACGAATATACTGCACAACCACCGACGGAAAATCAGTCCGATGGGAACAATACAGACGTCCAAGGTGATTCGAATACTGAGGGTGAGTTGAATTCTGAGTCCAGTGCTGATAACGATGCAGAAAACATCGGAAATACATCTTCGATTGACTCGCGACAGTCAATCACTGATGAGACTACAGAGAACTATGAGGAGGCTGCACAATCTCAACCTCAGCAATCTTCAGAAAATAACACAGTCTCTGTTTCAACTGATGGAAGTCGTGTTAATGCGAGAACTGAAATTTCAGCAGCTGCTACAGATATTGGTGTAACAGAATCGGATGCATCAGCTCAACAGGCACCTCGACAGCATACTATGGTAACTCGATCTCAGCGTGGAATAGTGAAACCCAATCCGAAGTATGCCTTGCTTGTTACAACGACAGATTCAATTCCAGCAGAACCCAGAACAATAAAAGAAGCACTTGCACATCCAGGATGGAAGAAGGCAATGGAGGAAGAGATTTCAGCCTTGGACAAAAATTGTACATGGGATCTTGTGCCAAGGACAAAAGATATGAACGTTATAGGAGTGAAATGGGTTTTTAAAGCAAAGCTTATGCCTGATGGTACTCTGGAACGCTTGAAAGCTCGCCTGGTAGCAAAAGGATACAATCAAGTAGATGGCATTGATTTTCTTGAAACTTTTTCTCCTGTTGTGCGACCAGGTACAATTCGCCTTGTGCTTTCTATTGCTGTTGTTAAAAATTGGCAGGTACGACAGTTGGATGTCAAGAATGCATTTCTTCATGGCTATGTGAACGAAGATCTTTACATGTCTCAGCCTCCTGGATTTGTTGATTCATCAAAGGCATCATATGTCTGCAAACTAAAAAAGGCGTTGTACGGATTGAAGCAAGCGCCTCGGGCCTGGTTTGATCGCTTGAGTAAATTTTTACTTTCTCATGGTTTTATTTGTAGTTTAGCTGATCCATCACTTTTCATTTGCCATTTTGGTTCAGAAACATTAGCTTTATTGGTTTATGTGGATGACATGTTATTAACTGGGTCTAGTGATCAATTAATCAAATCTTTTCTGGAGCTTTTATGCAGTGAATTTAACATGAAAGATCTTGGTCCTATTCATCATTTTTTGGGAATGGAAGTCATAACAACGGCAGATGGGTTACATCTTTCACAAACTCACTTTGCTCTTTCTATTTTAAAGAAGTTTCAAATGCAGGATTGTAAGTCAATGCCAAGCCCACAATACACAAAGCACGATTTCAACGAAGCCAAACCACTGGCCGATCCTTTTGTCTACAGAAGTGCCATTGGAGCACTGCAGTATCTCACTCTAACGCGGCCAGATATTGCCTTCAGTGTCAACTATGCGTCACAATTTATGCAAGCTCCTACAACCTCACACATGAAACTCATTCATAGAATCCTACGCTACATCAAAGGATCGCTCGAGCTTGGAATCAAAATAACAAAGGATTCGACGCTTGAGCTTAAGGCTTATTCCGATGCTGATTGGGCAGGTTGTCCCGCAACACGCCGTTCCACAACTGGGTATTGTACCTTCCTCGGCAAGAATATCATTTCTTGGTGTGCCAAAAAACAAAGTACCGTATCTCGTTCAAGTACGGAAGCTGAGTATAGAGCTATGGCACATACAGCAGCTGAACTCACCTGGCTCACGTTTTTACTTCAAGAACTTCGGGTTCCTAGTTCCGTTCCAGTTTTATATTGTGATAACTTGAGTTCATTGTATCTTTCTGTAAATCCAGTTCTGCATGCTCGAAGCAAGCACATCGAGTTAGACTATCATTTTGTTCGGGAAAGAGTTGCTCAAGGACTCCTCATTACAAAATATGTTCCATCCGCACAACAACTCGCGGACATATTTACCAAATCTGTCTCCAAGTCTGCCATTCGATCTGTCATCACCAAACTATGTCTCAGCCCTCGCCACAGTTTGAGGGGGGATAATAGAATATTAAGGAGCGATAAGGTAGATTATTCTAGAGATTATTCTAGAAATCCCCAAGGCAGCCGATCTGAATAATTAATGGAGAGATAAGGCTGATTTGTAGGAGTGATAAGGTA
>JANKOE010000008.1:23145217-23155588 GCA_026284465.1 Erythroxylum citrifolium | reverse complement strand
TACTAAAGATTCATTACGTATTGTGATGGCTTTAGTTGCTCATTTTGATTTGGAGCTCCATCAAATGGATGTGAAAACTGCTTTCCTAAATGGTGATTTGTGTGAAGATGTATTCAAGAATCAGCCTGGTGGTTTTGTTGAGAAAGGTAAGGAACACATGGTATGCAAATTGAGAAAATCTATTTATGGGCGGAAGCAAGCCTCCAGGCAATGGTACTTGCAGTTTGACCAAATAGTTTGCTCCCTTAGCTTCAAGGAAAATGTTGTTGATCAATGCATTTACTTGAAAAATAGTGGGAGAAAATTCATTATTCTTGTCTTATATGTTGATGACATTATTTTAGCCAGTAATGATATGGGTTTTCTTTCTGAGACTAAACAAATGTGGACAACTCATTTTGATTTGAAAGATCTTAGCGATGATTCTTTTATTCTGGGCATTGAAATGCATTGTGAAAGATCTCGTGGTGTTCTTGGTTTGTCTCAGAAAAGGTATATTAAAAGGATCTTGAATAGATTCAACATGAAGACTTGTAATCCTTGCAGTGCACCCATCCAAAAGGGTGACAAACTCTCGAATAGCTGGTGTCCTCAAAATGATAAAGATAAGTTAGAGATGGAAAAAGTCTCATATGCTTCTGCTGTTGGCAGTCTTATGTATGCTTAAGTTTGTACACGTCTTGATATTGCTTTTGTTGTTGGTGTACTTGGGAGATATTTGAGCAATCCTGGTGTGGGTCATTGACAAGCTGTGAAACGAGTTCTGAGGTATCTACAAGGCACAAAAGATTATATACTCACTTACAGGATGTCTGATCACCTTGAGGTGATAGGTTATTCTAATTCTGATTATGGTGGTTGCCTTGATGATCACAAATCTACATCAAGATATATCTTTATGCTTGATGGAGGAGTTGTATCTTGAAAAAGTATTAAACAAACACTTACAGCAACTTCAACTATGGAGGCAGAATATGTGGCCTGTTATGAAGCTACTCGACAGGCAATATGGTTGAGGAATTTCATTTCTGAGCTTCATTTTATGGAGAATTTTTCAGACCTCTAACCATATATTGTGATAACTCTATTGTGGTGGACTTCTCTCAAATATGCAAGAACTCCAAGCGTTCGAAGCATTTTGATACAAAATATATGTTTGTTAGAGAGAAGGTTAAGGAATTTCAGACTCGTATAGAGCATATACCCACCGATCTTATGGTGGTAAATCATCTTACCAAAGGCTTGACTATTAAGGCTTTTGTGAATCATGTAACCCGTATGGGTCTATTTAGATCTTCTGATGCCTTGGATTAATGAGAGTCTGTCTTTTATGTTAATTTTGATAGCAACATTGTATTTGACTATTTTGTTATTCAGTCTAGAAACTTTTGCTTATAATTGTTCCTATTATTATTGTTGCCATATATTTTATTAATATACTATGCAGATACATTTAAATGTTTGTATATATATGGCATTTTGTTGGAGACATTTTATACCCAGTCTCATCTTGTTGTTCTGAGATATTTTGTTAAATCTCAGTTGGCATCTTGGGTGGATGCTTGGGCCATTTTTTTGGAATTGCACAAACGGATCACCATTTTGTGTGCATTTCCTTATGACGCATTTTGTTTAGGTCATCGAGGTATAGGTATCTTGCATATAAGTTATCAGTACTCCTATAGGGTCTGATTTCTATACTGTTGAGGTACTTGTAACCTTATTTTGAACTTATGATTGAGAGATTGTTGGCTTTACTTTGACATCCTATTGTGACCACATATTGTTATATTAATATGGGAATTTGTTTCTTTTGTTAATTGATGTTGGTTATGCTGTCCAAGTGGGAGAATGATAGAATTTTATCATAATTGTCGACTAGCATAATAAACATAATTTCGTACAAAGCCCGATTAATTAGATACCAATAGTACTTCTCTCATACGTGTCATTGGGCTTGTGTTCATGGGCCTGCTATGATGGGTAGGCTTGGCTCATGTATTGTAATGCACAGGAGGCCCTACTGCTAGCCAACCTTAAATACAGTCGCCTCATTGAAAACTGTACGGATTTCTAATCCAGGTTTGGAATAGCAGTAGTCAATCATCTGCGTCTCTGTCGCTTCGCTTCACAAAACATCACAATGGATTCAATGTTTCCTCAGTTTCCAAGTATTTGTTCATATAATTTCTGAATCCAGTATGTTGCAATTATAGGGTTAATTAATTGTGTTGATTAATTATAAAATTAATCTGTAATTTTCGTGTTCATATTTCTTCATGTTGTGGTTTTATTTCAAAGTTCTACATACTTTTAACATAAAATGCACCAAGATATGACTAAACTTCTAGATAAGACCAACGAGTTAAATTTATTGTTAATTTAAGATAGTATTGAATAATGGGTCATTATGGAAAAATAGTTAAATATTTTATTGATGCAAATTTAAGTTTACAGTTGAAAGCCTTAAGATATAGACATCTACTTTTATTTGAGGTATTCTAATGTTTAGTTTTCAGGAAAGCTAAAATTTTCCGTTCTGGTGAAAGATAATGGAATATTGCACACTGGTCGAAGTTTCTGAACGGTGTTTTCTACTTATCATGTTTATTTTGGGTTAAACTCGAAATTCATGGCAAGTGGAAACTTGCTATAATGTAGATTACTTTTGAAAATCTAAAGATTCGTGCCGCTAATTCGTTTGAATATGATGAAAGCAGCTGATCGTTTAGTATAGCTTTGATGTGGGAACAATGCCTATGGCTATGCCTAGCTTAAACACCAGATTCTTCGCATCATTAATACTTCAATCATTAATCAAACTATGGGATTGGGATCGTTTATAATAATGATGACGTACGCATACGAAAGCATTTTAAAACAGATACAAACCAGATATTCCCGGATTCGATTAAGCTACTCGGTAGTAGAATATGATCATCTAATTTCATGGCGTGGCTTGCCTAACGCTCGTTCACGGTGCACCCACCCCGAACTGCTCGTCATAGTCAAACTTGTTTAATTTTAATCGAGGATGGTAAGGCCTTTGTTGTTTTGAATTTACTCGCCAAAACCAAGTTTGAAATTTGCTTAATTAAATCCTTCCAAAAGCGAGGTTATAATTCCCCTTAATCATTCGGGTCGGTTACAGAAAATGGAATCATTTCTGCCTTAAGTAGTTCACACATGCAAGCAGAGTTCTTATATGCTTCAGTGATATTCATGATTGAATTCCGAATGAAATAGTTTAGTTGGCAGCCCTTCTTACAACTATATATGTGTGTGTGTTTGTGTATGCATTCATATTCATGTATATTAGTCATATGAGACAACCTTTTACATAAGCATCTTGATATGTAAGCAGCAGGTAAGGTACGTTCTCCCCCCTATACACCTTAAAAGTAGTCATGCCTAAGGTAGGTCATGTGACTACCAAAAAGCAAAAGGAATCTCTAAGATATGGAGCCAACATGAATCTTAGAGATATGCATATTATATGAAACCAAGGAGTATAATTATACACACACATATATATATGAAACATAAGGAATAGATTATTCGAGCATGTGGAGCTGGAAAGGATTCTGCTGTCATGCAAAACTGAAGCTATCCCATCTGATTATCATTGGAGGGTCAAATTAATTAAAAAGATGCTTTCTAAGGATTATTATATATAGATAAATCATAAACAAAGGTCATTGGGATCTTGCACGCCTCCGCATTTGTGGTCTGGCTAGGATCTCCAATTTTGTAAAAACAGCACTCGATGTCTTGAGTTGACATTTTGTGCTTTAACTTTATTAGTCGTCAACTTTATGCGTATATATACATATACAGAGTATAAGAATTGCTTGTTCTTTTATGAAGGACCGTCTTGTCTCACCTTTGTTAAGATATTGTTCTTAGAAAGCTGTTGCATACTTAGCCTATGCTTCTTTTCTGAAAATTTTTTAAACTATATTGACGTAGCTATGATTCAGCCTATTATTCCTCTGTAGAGCTCAGCTGCATGAGTGATGAAGGAAGAACCTCTGCTTTCTGAGCTATATTAGGCCATACACGTACCTAATATGTATGTAAATGTATAACGTAAATAATAATTTAAATAAAAAACAAAGAATTCTTTTATAATTTAAGCAATTTTAAAATTATTAAAAATATTTTTTGATTTTGAATTTTTTGAAAGAAAATTTTTGTTAAAAAAGATGCAATATTTCTGATATAAATATCACACATTAATCAATTATCATATCTTGATTAATTCACGATTATTTGTACAACTTATATTTTACTATTATTTGTTAGTGGAATTATAAATGTAATTTTTAATTGAAAAGTATAAAATTTTAAATTTTTTATGGCTTAACATATATAAATCTTGTGTATGTTATCCTAATAGTTTTGTCATTTCTCAAAATTGAGACCGCATAACCATTTGCTCCGGGCGTAAAAGTATGCCTTGCTATTTGTATCTAAAATTGAGCAATGATTGAATCTTATTTGGCGTCAAAAAAGCAAACACCATAGCCACCAGTTGATAGCATTCGGGGGTCGTATGGACTCAGTCAATTAACAATCATACAAGGTGATGACGGACTTGAAGCTGAAGGGTACTTAAACTAAACTTAGTTTGCATAACCTGAGTGATTAAAATCTCCTTAATCTAGATAAGATACATCAAATCAAGCAATGATATGCGCTTACTGCTTATCTGGATCCCACATTTATACACCGTAGCTTTTTCCACAAAGACGTCACCACTTACACACGAAGAGTGGGCATTCAAGTGGAAGGTGATTGGCCAGCTCTATTACTTTTTGTTAAATTGGGTGTCTCTGCAACTTTAGTCATCAATTTTCTTTCCAATGACAGGGAGAAGGTGTGGAGATAGAGATGGTGAAAATGTTCATCCAGCGCTGTGTTGCTGACAGTTGGACTGGACTGCAGTGGAATTTCCAGTGTGGGAAAGGAAGTTGATACCGAAAAACAACTTTTTATTTTTAGGAAATGACTTGCTGGTTTTTTTAGTAAATAAAAGAGCTAACAACTTGTTAGCTCTAATAATAGGATTAATGTGTCGAGTGTGACTAACACTCATGCGATCATCATTGAGAGTTTGCACTATAACAGTTGGGGGTTATTGAAAAACCACCATACCCAAAAACACCTCAAGTCTGATTCGAGCCATAGCATCAACTGTTGCGGTGTAAATTAAATTTTGAAAACTCTAGCTAATTTTTAGTTATTTGAACTTTGACTTTCATATACTTTCTTCTTCATATTGACTAATAATAAGCAATTAGCCATAGAAATTATTAGTTTAACAAGAAGTTATAAATAAATTTATTTTAATTAGTAAATTTTTAGTAGAATTATTATTTATCATCGAAAAAATACCAAATAGTAGCATATATTATATGTTTTATCCTTAAGCTTATGCTATTCACCTGAAGGTGTGACTAAAATTCTAAGCGGTTGATCCTCGAACTCCATAGGAAACGGTTTTTGTGTTCATTATTGAATTTAAAGCTTCTGTAAGCTTTAAAATATTGAAAAGCCTAATAGGCCAAAATTAATAAATACAAAGAAGTCGCCTCCATTAACCGCGAAGCACGCTCGATCACGCGTGCTATGTTACAGTGACACGGTCCTGCTAGGTCAAAACAGTACAAATCCACTCCCTATTATTATTTTGTGTCTTTCAAATCCTCAAATCTTATATATAGTACTTAAGAATAATACAAAAACTCAAGATTCATTTCTACTACAAAAATCAATTCCACCAAAAGAAGGAATCTCATATTTGTTAGATGTTTTTGTAATTTTTCATAAAGTTGGACAATATTTAATTGCATTTTTCGGTTTTTAAATAACTTATCGGTTAAATTACGTAATTTGATCCAGATAAAGATAATAAAGTACCCAATAAATGATCTAAATCAATGGATCGAAGTTCGGGAGGAAAATGAATCCCAATCAGTATGGATCGGACTCATATCGGGCCTGTAATAAGGAAGCCTAATATGAAAGCTATATATAAAGGTTAATCTCTCCTACAATTGCTTATATCAATCGTAAGTATAAAGTTTCTCTGACCTGTTAAGAGAGCTTACGTTTTGAAAAAACTGTAAAAAGACGTTGACCGCATGTCTGTAAATATTTTTAGCGAAGGTTCTAGAAGATTGAAACTCATTTTAGCCTAAAAAATTACTTCAAAAGTTTAGATGGAACTAAAATAAGGTATTCCATATTTTCTTCATTTTTAACCCTTTCATAAATATCTGAGATACGTAAATAAGGCATTGTTACGTATTACAATATCAAGCTTAGGTACAAGCAAGTATCAACTCTTTCGTCCTAATTTATAACTAAAATATCGATCAAATATTAGTCTAAATTGTAATTTTAAAAAAGTTTCAAGCCTAGGTTTAAAAAATTTGAACTTTTTCCTAAAACTAACCTCATGGACTCTTTCTCTCCTCTCCTCGCCAGTATACTCACTGTTGTTCCTCTCCATTTTCCTTTGCTCTGAACTCGCAAGCTTTTGTCATTTATCTCCTCAACTCCATCTTTTTCTCTCTTTGTGTTATCTCGTCGTAACTCTCCACCTTCTTTGTCGCCTCCTCTTGATTCGTCGTCTCCTCTCCATCCTTCTCCACCATTGTCCTCTATTGCTCATAACCTATCCATTGTCTTTTTCTCAGTTCTTCAACCTGCCAGTCATTACACCATTCCTACCGCTAGTTGTTGCCATCGCTCATCAAATTCAGTTTGAGTTAAAAACTTAAGTTGATGAGCTATAAATTGTACTGAGCGAAGAGTGAAACATGACATAATTGTTAGAACATGAAATGTCTTAACTTTTTGATTTCTCATGCATTGAATCACTAATTGGGAATGTTAAAGCTTGTTTAGATGATCCTAAAAGCTATGAATTGAGTTTGGATCCAGCTTACTTAAATCATTGTCTAATTATATCATCTGAAAGAAGAAAGTTAGATTGGATCTATAGAAAGGCATCCATAGTAATCTAACTGATATAAATGAACCTAAATATTAGTAGTTTTGATAGGCTTACATATGACTTGATGTGAATTGCTACATTAGTAAACGTCAAATTATAGTACAATAATTGTGGAAAAGCTTGCTTATGTCTTTACTATTTGAGGAAAATTGTCGGTAAGATGTGTACATATAATATTTCTCAAAATTGAATATTAGAATATAAAGGCTGAAACTTGCATGAAGGAGTTTATTATCGAATCGTTCCTATCCAAATTGTTTCATATCTTGATTGTGAAGAATTTTGGTATTAGTCTTAACTATACATATTGACTTTTATTTTTTAATTAATTATCTTTTAGTTTTCTTACTTATTTATTTTACTACATAACATATAAATGAAGTTCAACTCTTGATAATTCAACATTTTCGAGAAGATACAATGATCTAGTCAGGCTTATGCTAGATTAGTTCTTGGTATGAAGAATCATATTATTTGTTTGTCTTGCAACATATATTTTAAAGGAAGGAGAATCAATAGATTAAAGAAATATTTAGCTAGGATCAAAGGTGATATAGAGTCATGTAATAAAGGTAGCCATGATTTGAAAAGAAAGGTAAAACTTTGTTTGAAGAGTGTCAAAATGTAACAGAAAGAAAGCAAAGACTAAATTATGAAATTGATAGTGGAATTTCTTTTTGCAGCAGCTGGGATGATGTTAGTAATGTTGAAGGTAGTGCTCTTGCCCAAAAGAAGAGATTGTTGGAAGTAATGTGAGAAAGAGAAGAAAATAGGGGTCTAACTTTTTTGTTCTGTAAACAATTCTTGGAACTCAACATTCAATTTGTAGTGCATTACAATTTAAAGAAGCAACTCATAATATGAACATGGTAATGGTTAAATGGTGGTATGATGCAAGTGTGTCATTCAGTACTGCTTAGTCTTATTATTACTAACCTATAATGGATGAGATGCTCTCTTATAGTCTATGATACAAAGTTCCTCCAATTAATGCCTATAGAGATAATCTTTTGAGTAGCTCTATTTACAAAATAAAGAGTTAATTATTTGAGTGAAGAAAAGAATGACTTAAGCAACTTATGGATATTCAATTATGTGTGATGATTATACAAATAGAAGATATGATCACATTATCAAATTTTTTGTTTGTTCTTCTAAGAAGACGATGTTTTGGGATTCTGTTGTTGTGTTTATCCTTGCAAGGATTTAAGGATAATCTAATAGAGATATTTGATGAAATTTTGAATGAAGTTGGACCTGAAAAACATTGTTTAGTCCATTATTGATAAGAATACTACTTATAAAGTAGTTGGGAAAAAACAAGTATAATTTTTTTCTATTAGACTATTTCTGTTACATATTGCATTCTCCTAATGTTGAAAAATATAAGAGATGTGAGATACTTTTCTATCATTGATAAAACTGTGTAGAAAGTAAGAAAAGTGATTAAGTTCGTCTTTAATCATGTATGTGTTTTGAATTTGATGAGAAAAATTTTCACCAATGATAGGAATTTGTGTTGTCTTGCATTATAAGATTTGCAACTAATTTCTTATTACTTTAATATTTTGTTTAAATTAAAGAATTGAAATAAATATTTACAAGTAATAAATAGGTTGCATCTTAGTTTGTTAGGTTGAGTGTTGGAATAGAGGTTTCTATAATTATACCTGAAGATCATGAATTTTAGTCTCAATTTCAATTTGTCATCTGAGCTTGTAAGCCTTTAGCGAGAGTACTTCACCTATCTAATAATTATCAGAAGGAAACAATGGGTTACTTTTATGATCCCACAGAGAGAGCGAAGGAAGCAATTAAGAATAATCTAAAAAATATGTTTTCCTTGTATATACGTACCTTATCTTGTAGTCATGAATAAAGGATGAGAAAGACAACTTTACTTTTTTTTGTTTCTCGCTAGGCATTTCTGAATCCTCTTATGTCTATATTTAGAACAATTTTTACAAATAAAGCTAAAGTTAATAATGAAAAATTATTAACTATCACAATAATTATTTCACATGAGATGATGTAAGGTCTTTTTAACTTATAAATGGAGGTGTACAAAGATTCTTGTTGTGATTTTGATATGCCCATTATAATACATCAAAGAGATAAACTTAATCTAGGTATATAACTTTCACCTTTCGTTACTTTTTATTATGTTTATAAGATTACTTTTTTTTGTCTTACTATTGTTTAATGTGATCAATTTAGGCTGGTGTTTTAGAATTGTAAAGGTTTGCAATTTGAATTTTAAATCAATGTGTGAGGGCAACCAAGTGTGAAAGGAATTAAAGTATATTTGAATTAAGTTATTCTAAAATAAAAAAATAGATTGGAACACAAAAATTAAATAATTTAATCTTTATTCAATACAACTTGAAGCTTCAAGAAATGTATGTTATTATCATTATTAAGATGAATATAATTTCTTAATAATTTAAATTTATTTATTTAGTATGACTCTTACTAGAAAAAGTAGTTCTATATATCAAATTTATGTTGATCATATCCTTCTTCTTATAGATTGATTTTATAAAGAACAAAATTTTATAGAAAAGAGTAACTTGCAAGATAATCTTAGATGAAAAGTTATTGACATATCATTTGATGCGGTGAGTTTAAATGATATTAATGATAAGATTACCCTCATTAATGAGAATTTTTTATTAAATAAAAATTAGGGATAATGCGATTTAAAAAGATAAGTCATTTAATGAAGTTCTAAGTTTTTTACTTTTTAATTTACTTATATTTTATGTATATGCTAAATTCTATAAATGTACTATAAATATAAAATTGTTAACTGTAAGTGTTTTTATTTAAGATTCTACTTCTAACTTGTTGTGTTACTTAATACGAAATCTTGTTGTAATGTTTTTAGAATTATATTATTCTTATTATATGATATTTTGATGTAATTAATTATAACATTTTAAGTATTTTTATTATTTTTAGTTCTATATTTGCACAAGAATTAAATCTTCTTTTTTATATTAATTATGATTATTATTTAAATAATAGATAATAAACATGTAATATCAATAAAAGTAAAGAAGTAAAGAGATCGTTGTTATATCAAATTTATAGTATTAGGATGTTTTGAGATATGGTTAAAGTAAAAAAAAATTTATATAACAAAATACTATATAATATAAAAATTATATAAATTGGTAATTGGTGAGTTATAACAGAAAATTTGAACATGCAGATAAGGTCATTATCGAATTTTGTCCTTACTTAGTCTAGACTCCTACGCTACACCAATTACAGTAAAACCTCGATAAATGAATATTCGATAAATTAATAATCTCGATTAAATAATAATTTTCTCCGGTCCCGAC
>JANKOE010000008.1:23100498-23124256 GCA_026284465.1 Erythroxylum citrifolium | reverse complement strand
TCTTAATATTGTCCGAATCAATCCGAAGTTTCATTAAACCAATGTACCCGAAAAATGCCATGAATGCATGCCAAAATATTTATGCCAATATGCACATAGCAAGTATTAAATATCCGTAATCATCTAACCCCTAATTTGGGGCGTTACAGCTAGGGGTAATATTGCTTCTCATAAAAAAGTATCATTTAATGTATGTGAGAGGATTGGAAATTGTTTGCAAAGAGTAAAAAAGAACAAGGAAAAATAAAGATGCTCATAATGTATCTTTTGGAGATGATGAGGTACAACAAATATTAGATAAAGGAAAAGGGAAAGTTATTATTGACATAAATTCTTATTTTCCTCCAAGAGCTACTTCTAGTTTTCAACTTAGTTTAAAAAGTGAGTTGGTTGAAAAAGATGTTTTACAATGTAAACGAGTATAGGCTAGATGGCTATACCATTCATATTTTCCTTTCAATGCTTGTTTGATTATTGTGAAGACTGTGGCTCTACTTATATGGTTGTTAAGGACTGTAGACTCAAATGAGAAGCCATCTTTGAGATATATATATATATATATATAGTGGAATGTATAAAGTTCACAAAACAAATATGAATTTTTTTAAATGGAATGAGAAATTGTACAAGTCTTTTATAGATACTCTTAACCGGTGATGGGATAAAAACCTTACTCAAAGGATCCACTTAGCGGCTTATTTTCTCAATCCTTATGTCCTATATAATGGAGATCTATGTATAGATGTTGACATTATTAGTGGTCTCTTTGATGTAATAGAATGCAAAGATATTTTCCTAATAAAGATCAATCAATGGCAACAGATGAAATTATATTGTATCATAAAGGTTTATAGAGTTTTGTTAGATCTTCTACAAAGTGAGAACTTATGAAAAAAATGAACCTAATAAGTTTTCATACTTTTAGTTTATCCTTTACTTATTAATAATATTTTTTACATTTATAATTACTGATTTAAAATGAAGATAAGTGGTAGAGATTATTTGGTGAAAGTACTCTAATATTGGGAAAGCTTGCTATTAGATTTCTTAATCAAATAACTTCTACATCAGCTTGTGAACATAATTGGAGCATTTTTTAATATATTGGTATGAAAAAACACAATCAAATAGAACATCAAAAACTCAATAACTTTGTTTACGTTACTTATAATCTAAGAATGCAAAACACGTATTTTCTTGATTTGTTTTTATTTTTCATTAACTTTATTTTTATTATTAACATTATAATTTCTCATTTAGAATGGCAAACATGTATTTTATTGATTTGTTTTTATTTTTCATTAACTTTATTTTTATTATTAAAATTATAATTTTTCTATTATATATTCAAGACACTTAGTAAAAGGAGAACTTCTAATCAATATCGATTGTATTGATCATATTGATTTTCAAATTGAAGAAGTAGAACCATCACTTCCATTTGCGAGGTATCTTTTAGAAAATGGGATAGTAGCCCAATAGACTATGCCTGGATCTCTGGACCAAAATTATGTGGCAGAAAGAAGAGACCCAGCATTATTGGATATGTAACAAAGCATATGCTAAGTAGCTCCAAAATTGCTAAGTCCTTGTGGACATGGTATGGAGCATCTCAATGTTCAATATTAGAAATCACGCTTAGGTTTACAAGAAAACTAGAAGTTTAGCCTGTGGCTTCTGAATCCTTAAGTTTTTACTATTTTATTATTATTTTATTATTCAATTGCAACAGAAAGATATAGAAATATTTTAAATTATTATCCAAATTATAAAAAATTCATATGCACACAAAAATTATTAATAAAAGAAGTGGAAAATTTATGCAACAATGAAATTTTGTTAATGTCTAGTAGTAAAATTTCCTTATCAAAATTTTGTATTCTTAAAATAAAAATTATGAAGAAATGGAATGGAAGAATGAAAAGAAATAGATAAATGCAATTTAATAGATAAACAATCTAGATTTAAGTTAATAAAAGAGTATAAATAAGAGATATCATTAAAAGGCAATCTTATGAGTGTTTTTTTTAATTGTTAACGTATAATAGTATTTTAACAACATATTATTAAGATACGGAATTGATGTAAAAGTTGTAATGGTATCTTATGAAATTTATCTAATAATTGTAATGGTAGTTTATGTTTAAGAAATTATATATTCAAACTCATGTATAAATACTTCTATTATGTAATAATTTAGATGTACAAAAATAAAAAAGTACCTTTCTTGCTTAGGTTTCTTTTCTTTTTACATGGTGTTGAATTCTAAGGTAGTCTTGAAGTCTTGAAGTCTTCTAGCATTTCATTTGAAAAACATGAAGGTCCAGTTAACAATGAAGCCAAATGTCGTCTTCTTAGTGTTCAACATATCGCCAATTGGTACCATATCATTAGTCACATCTATGCGCCATGCCAACCAGGGGCGGATCCAGGAAATTTTTTCAGTGGGGGCAAAGCTTCAAAATAAAATTTTGTGGGGGCAAAAACTAAAAAAAAAATTACATGAAATTTAAAAAAAAAATTTGGGGCAGTGGGGGCACTCCTTGTATCCGTCCCTGATGCCAACATTAGGTCTCACTCTGCCACGTCATTCCCTATGTCATCACAACTTTAGTCAGTTTGATCTAAACTAGCTCAGTTCAGATCTATTGACCAACCTTTGACTAACTGGTTAAACTAATTTCTTGTTGATTTTTTCTCAATTTAAATCGATTTACAAGATTTTTGGTTGTTCTAAACTTACTTTTAGGATCAAAATGGTTAAATTCTAGTTTTATAGACAAGTTTCTTTATTTTTGTTTGGTTTTAGGCCTTGTTGTTAAGGACTTCTCTTCTATTTGCATTATATATACTTCTAAACTTTATCAACGCATTCCTCAATCAATTAATGTTATTGTTGATAGATCAAACTGTGATATGTGGATTGAGGAAATGTGTATCTTTCTCAAAAGTTTATTTTTTGGTTTATTATTACTGGAGAAATACCCAAACCTACTTAAAAGCTAGATAAAGCAAAAGACATATTCGTAGAATGTCTAATATCTTAGAATGGTATGAATAATCAAATTATAACATGTTTTCACAATACATCCAAAGTAATCAAACTTGATTTTTGAGGGATTGATACTGCTAAAGAGGTTAGATTTCCTAAAATATTGTTATTATATATTTGATGACGTCAATCAATTTCAAATTTATAGATAACTTCACCATAAATAACAATATGGCAAACTATATATAGTTATACACCTGAATTACTTGAGCTTTGATATTAATTGGCAATTGGAGTCCCTGCTTGGCCTAATCCTAACTTGCCACTACCTATATCAATCTTTCAATCGAAAATATATTTGACGTCTTATGACTCGAAGAAAATTTTGAGTCCATCCACAACTCTTTTCTTAAGACCTCTATCAAGCTTTGATACTAAAATTTAAAAAAAAAGTCATAAAAGAGACCCGACTAAAAGTCCTTCGAATGGAGAAATTTATTCCATTTATCAATGTTTTTCTTGCAATTCAACCCTCCTCTTATCAGACTTCTACCACTCAAAATACAGCTAAGCAGAAGGTATTTTGCAACTACTGTAAAAAGAATGGTCACCACATCTATGAGTGTAAAAAAAATTCAAACAAGGTAACTCTTTTAACCCTCTTAATTTACTACCATTACTATCACCATAGAGGGTATAATGGAAAATACATCTATATCTCCTAAATTATCCTTGAAAGGTCTTAAACCTTTACATCAACTTTAACTAGATTCTAAGACTGTTTTCTCTCCTACGTTATCGATTGCATCATGTAGTTCTTCTTTATATTACCTTAATTATACTTATTGTAACTGCATGACCTCTAACTCTTTCATATTTTATTCCTTAAAGCTCCCTCTATTTTGTATATTTTCCATACAACTAATAACTCTACTATGCATTTTCAAAGTGTATGTACTATTTAAATACCTAAATTGTCTTTGTCTGATACTTTTCTTGTTTCTAAACTATCTTTATATCTTATATACATTGTTCAATTATGTGAACTTGATAATTAAATTATTTTCTTAAAGTTACAAACAAGCAAATTGTTGGATCAAAAACAAAAGTATGCAAGATTTGGCTAAAACGGTAGATTTAAAAATTTTTCAAAATCAAAACGTAGTGGAAAACATAACCAAATCAACATGTTTCAGTCATACATGATACAGTATAAGGAAAATAATTTACATAAGAACAAGGTGGTAGAAATATACCGACTCCTTGCTATAGCTTTGACTCCTCGCTTTTGTATCCTTTCCGAATCCTTGCTATAGCTTTGACTCTTTTATATCCTTTCCTTTGTTAATGTATCTTCTCGTTGTTGTTGTATCCTCGACCAATCCGATCTACCACTTATTCTTTGTGGACAACTTGGTTAACAAGATTCTTTGGTGGGAAAGGAAGAAATATTTTGAGGAGATTTTTCTTAGAAGAAAGAAACCAAAAATAAGACTCTTCTCATTCAAGTTTCGGCTATGTATGCTTGAGAGGAGAGAGTGAGTAAAAAAAGCAAGAAATCTTCTTACTCCCCTTGTCAATTTCGGTTATCATGAAAGAAAAAAGTGATGTGTATCCAATGCATCACTTCATTCTTTAATCAATCACGGGCCTTGCGTCCACAGGACTTCAGCCTCTAGGGCTTCGCATCCACCCGCTTGTAGATATTGTCCACTTTGGGCCTCAGCCTCTAGGGCTTCACACTCTCACGGTTTTGTTTTTTCAAGATTTCCCAGGAGATCACCCATTCTGATACTGCTCTTGCCCCAGCACGTTTAACATTGAAGTTCTGATGGGATCCGGTATATTAGGGCATAAAAAACACATCTATAAGGGGAAGGTATCCACACCCTTATAAAGAGTGCTTCGTTTTCCTTCCCAACCGATGTGGGATCTTACAGCCTTGATGAAATTTATGCTTCTTGTGGACATGCTTGCTTTGGCTTGGAACCATCTTATTTTAAAGTGGTTGGAGAAAAGGAATGGTGTGAGGTCATAAAAGGAAAAATTGCAACCGTTGAGAAGAACATGCGTAGTCATTGGTGGATTTATCCAAAGGAAAAAGAAGCTATTGGTTTTTAATGGATCTTTAAATTAAAGTACAATGCTAATGAATCATTGCAAAAACACCAAGCTAGACTTGTAAATGGATATTCACAAATCCTAAGTATTGACTACACAAAAATCTGTAGTCCTATTTTTTGTTTTAATATTGTGAGTACCTTTTCAACCTTAGTTGTGCAAAATAGTTGGGTAATCTATCAATTAAATATGAAGCCTACATTTCTTAATGGTGATCTTCTTAAAGATGTGTATGTTGAACAAACACAAGACTTTGAAGAGAAAGGGGACATGTATAATGTTTACAAGTTACATATATATAGGCTTGGCAAATACCTAAGAGCATAGTTTGCTAAGATTGATACTTACTTTACTAATAATGAATTTTATAGGAGTCTCGTTAAACCAACCTTATATATGAAAAGTATTGACAATGATTTTATCATTTATATTTGACATCCCTTTTAGTTAATGGATGAATTAAAAAAAATCAATGATGCTAATATTTGAGATGTCTGTTCTGGGTATTTTACATTATTTCTTGTTATTGAAATTTTTGCAAGGTTCAAATAAATTTGTGATTCATCATAAAACACTAACGAGAAATTATTGAAGAAATTTGGTATAGTATACTGCAAACCTACAAAGATACTATTAAATACTAATGAGAAGCTTTTGTTGAATGATGGGATTAAAAAGATAAATAAGAGACATTTTAGGAGTCTAGTTGAAGGGCTTATGTGTACCACCAACACATGACCAAATATTATGTTTGCAGGCTGTCTCACTTTCAGGTTCATGCACAATCTTAGCAAGCATCGTTTCGTAGCAATCAAGAGAATTATGAGATACAGCCAAGGCGCAATAGCATTGGACATATAAGTTAGTACAAAGAAAACTCCTATGATCTTATTAGTGTCACTAACAATGCAACCTATGCAAACGATAAGAAGAAGCACAACTAATTACATTTTTTTGTCTTAGTTCATGATTAATTTCCTAAACATCAAAAAACCAAGAATTTATTATCTTGTCAAGTGCTGAAGTAACAGTATATAGCTACCTCAACAACAGCCTATAACGCCATTTAATTGCTAAAAATCTTGAAACATTTTAAACACAAATTTGTGATCTTTTGTAATTAACAAGCCAATGTCCAAAAATATAACTAAAAAATCACCACTTCATCAATAACGTGCAACCAGATGTTTTCACAAAAGCCTTGTCAACAAATAAATTCAGAGAATTCATATTCACGTTTGAATTAAGTGTTGAAAATAATCTCAACTTGCTCTGACTTTGGTCTTGGAATATCTCTGTTGTTGCTGTCATTAATTGAGTCCACGTTTACCTTAGTAGTTGAGATTTTTGTGTTATAAAGTGCTGGTAGGTACCTATGTGTTTCGTAAGATAATATTTTGAGACTACACCCCAAGTGTTTGTTTTAATTCCTCTGTTTTAACGTTAATCCGTCGTGAATAAAAGTCTTCTTCAGAGTCGGTTTTCTTTCAGGCTGATCCATCATATAATGAATTGACTGACGCCTATGCCTTCCAAATTGTGTCACCTGCCAAAACATCGTAACAGTTAGGTTAAGAATGTGAGATTAATTCATTTATATGCATTTCACGTATCACATGCAAGTCCTCACGTATATATCAACATGTATGTATATGTATATATCAAAACATATGCGGAAGCATAACCGAAACAAACATCATTTTCTGTCTTGGAACTTAGCGACATGTGATTCAAGCCCTTATCATATCAAGTACAATAGCGTCAAAAGTTCGAGAGAGAAATCTTTGCCTAAGAGTCGAGAAGAATTCTTTATACTGAAAGAGGTCGATCTTAACTTGTGTCGCTGCCTCTACCATAACTGCACCTTTGTTGTTGCACCCATTTGGCAGGGTACCAGGTAGACGAGGTTTATTAGTACTTAAGCCCTCTCTATGAGAACTAATCTACGACAATTTCTAGCCAATCCTTGAGCTGAAGACGCGGGACTTTCAAGGAATGCTCAAGTATTGAAGAAATGACAGGTGGATTATATTGAATACTGCATAGTTCACTCTTTTTGCTTGTCGTCTGTTATCTTCTTCTAACAAGGCAATAGCAACTTCTGCTTGCACTCTACATGCTTGGCTAAATCCAGGAAATTCAAGAAATATTTACAGATAAAAAAGCATAAGCAAAGCGCTAATTATACATGAATTTCAGGATTAAGAAATCAAGGTCTCCCATTCTTATGAGTTTAGCTCTTATTTCTAGTTTTAGGTTCCTTGTTTCTCCCACCCAGTACAAAGTCTAGCATCTGATCGCACCCATTATGCTCCCAATTCTATCAAACCAAAATCACAAGCAAAATGAACTTAAAGAGTTTTTATAATATAATTGAACTAGATTAATGATGAATATTTGCTCTTATCATTCTCCAAGATGAATTTTAACTCCTGTGCTAATATGATATATATAACATCATTAATAATAAACCAACTTAAAACTGATCTTATTTGATTTTTAAGTGAACAAATTTGATCTTTTAAAAATCCTTGTAAAAGCAATAGCATACCTTCAATGAAAAATTAAAATTTTTAAACGTCAGATATGAGTGGATGGTTAAAGGATCAGCGGAAACTGGCCCGTGCGCCATCGCTGGACTAAAATGCAGAAAGATGCTCATGAAATGAAACTCTATAGAAAAGATGATCTATAAACGGTCCAAATGTTAACTTACGAAGAGTTGATGGCTGCCAAAAGTCGAATCATCTTAAGAGTCGCTTATAAAGAGTTGATGGCGGCCAAAGTCGAACCATCTTAGAGTCGCTTAAAGTTCCTGAACTAGTTAAACATCAAAAGGAACGGTAAAATGTCACTTGCATGTTTCAATCATCTAAGACAATGACCCCTGAACCAGATTTCTTAGCAGATGATGGGTCCGCAGAGGCTGGAGCATCAGAATATGATTCTTTCGTTATATCCTCCATCTCAATATCTTCTGAATGACTTGGATTTTTCAGTTGCCGAGCAAGAATTTGATTCATCTGCTCACTGATGGTCTCCAATGCCTGAAGATTCTGCTTCAGCTGGGCACTTGCCGGCTGGTTCGACAAGGATGTCTGAATTGATTCATTAACATCTTGCTCAACTATATTGCACATCTGTCCAAAAAAAGTAAAGGAACATACGTTAGCTAACAGCATGATATTCACTGCGTATCAGTCAGTCAATTTCTATATGTATGTACCTTGTTATAAAGATCAGCCAGTTGGAGTCTATCTGGATCATTGTCATACGCAGCTGCTTGAATTTCTTCGGGGGCTACATATAGGACATACAAGTAAAACCCACAAAATGTTATATCCATAAGCAAATAAAATAAACAATAAGAAGCTCCTATTTTGATGATCCTTCCTCGTGACAGAAAAAGAAAACCTTTTTCTTGATCATATCTTAGTCCTCGTGAAATCACATGCAACAATAACTTACTTATTGCTTCTAGTTGAGGCAACTGATCAATGACCTGAGAGCCAATTTCAGCTTCCACAGACCCCAAATTTGATGTCTCTGCTTCTTTACCTTCACCTTCAGCTTCTTCCGGATCAGTTTTTCTTTCAGCCTGAAAGCATGAAGAAAGAGGCAGGATGCGAAAGCAAGTCAACTATCATATAATTCACAATTATAGTACATCCAATTTCTCCTGTAGACTATTCTCTTCTGCACATGTAAGTATCGGACTGTTGTAGATAATTTTGCATCATGAAACAAATATTAAGGTGATAATAGGGGATCCTTAATTTTCTTGTCATGCTAAACTATCTGTAAATGGATTTAGTCCTCAGGTAAGATCTTTATATCTATTTTTGTTTATCAAGTCTCATCAAAGTGTATACAAACAAATAGGGCGACTTTCATTTCTTGTACAGAAGTTTCTATAAAAATTGGAAATGCCCTATAACAATGAACTTTTTTGACTGTAAATGAAGCAGGAAATTTATCATAGGTCATGCAGAGTAAAATTGCATAAAATAAGCATACATACTTGAGAAACCCAAAATAAATGAAGAAAAGAAAGAAATCAAGCTGACAAAGAAACAAAAACTTAACAAAATACGAATTTGTTGCTATTTGTTGCACCTTCATCTTAGGAAGCCGTATCCATAATAACATTCCAATTTCCATTCAAACAGAATATATGTAAGATTCAAGTCGATAGGTAGCTGCCAAAATAATCCAACTTACATAGAAAATTTTCTGATACTCTGCATTCAGACCTTTTTCCAAAAGGAGAACTCTTTTCTTAATGAACTCAACCTGCCTTCTCTGCATATCCCTGAAATGATAAAGTATAGAAGAATCTTGAAACAACTGTGATTGGTTAGTACCACCAGCGACCTGGGTTGCATCAGTTGCTGAATCATTCCCAGTACTGTTTCCTTGGGCCATGGTGGTAGAAGATTCTGCATTAGGCACACTAGGACCACCTGGCACTTGGAGAGCACCTTGTCCTTGCATAGGAAGAGAAATAAAGGGAAGAGTCAACTCCTTGCAAATCACTTCCTGAATCCTCAAGTCCTTGTCATCAACAATCGCTTGCCACCTTCCATATCCATGCCTAAAAGTTTGAAGTGGGGTAAATCAATAACAAAAGAAAGATTGCTTTTTCAGCCATCAGCAGCTTCCCACAGCTCATTTTTCATAAACACTGAAGACAGCTTTAGCCTTTGTTAGCTCATTCAATCAATAAAACTGTATTAAATAACATCATTACCACAACATTTTCCAAGAAAAGGTCACAGTTGCCAGCAGCTAAACTCGAATCGACATGAATAATGTTTATTTGAGTTGTTAATTTTGAATTTGAATCCTCATATTTCCAGGAAACATCTCAGAAAGGAACCTGGTCTAGATGCAATCTCTTCCTCACCACAACATGCCTACAGTTCATTCAACGCTATGCACATGCACAATACTTCAAAAAAGGCATACCAAAGCTGATAATGGTGCTTTCCAGCAGGTCCAAATAAAAATGGCAAAAACATCAACCATTATGTCCAACATAACCCTACTCAATGCCTATCAGTTAAGAATGTCTAATGAAGAGTTTAAGAAACACAAAAGACTGCAAAGGAATCTAAATCACAGAAGGTAATCATGGAAATGATCTTTGAAAGCCTTCATTATTAGTCCTTAAACCAAGTCAAATGACATATATGCTCAAATCTCAGAGGGAAGATGTTTCTGCAAACACAGATACAAGGAAATTGCATAACAAATTTTAAAACTGCTATATACGTATTTAAAATATTACAAAAGCTTACTTTAGAACTGCACGAAGTAGCAACAAATCATGTTCCGCTTTCCAAAATTTCCCCCCTTTAAGTCCCGGGTAGCGTAGAAAAATGTCCTCTGTAAACATGGGAGCTCCTTGGTTCTCTTGTGCAAACTTTACCTATCATTTCCAAGATCAAAACAATCAACCATCCACTTACCTTCAAACAATGCTTAGTTTAAAATTAACTCCAACTTATGAGACTCAAGCATCTTAATCAAGGTTTCATCATTCCATTAACTTACCTTTTCATCAACCAAACTCAGAGTTGCTATCCTAACAAGGACATCTTGGACCCTAAGACCTTCTTTTGGAACACCATCTAAAACAAAGATCAATGACAGGAGCAACATATATTTGATAAGGATGTAAAACATCAAGTTCACAAACCAAAAGTGAAAAAAGTGCCAAGCATTGAGTACCTGTAAAAGTATCTGTCTCGTTATTTTCTTCCACAATGTGAGTCAAGAATAATTTACCGTAACTGAACTCCAGGGGAATACCATAATCAGGTGAACCAGATAGGCACAACAACCAATACAAAATCAAACAATAAACAAGTTTATAAAATTTAACATTTATCCCAGAAAAGATACTGCTACTATACTGGCAGTAAATACTGAAAAACCTTCTTAGTACAGAGATATTTCATGGTTTGTGTGATTAAAGATCATCTTTAAAATTCAGTATACATACAAAAAAAGCAGCAATGCAGCCTTGTCAGTGAAAATACAAAAGTGTACAAGCAGACTCACACCTTTCTTAAAAGTAAATAAAGTGCAATCATCTGAATAATATTTCACAAAGCTCGTGACACAGTTGCCAATTCTTAAGTGTTTAATTAGTTGTACTCTCCCACAGAATTAGACCAATACCTTACAGAGATATTTCATGGTTTGTGTGCATTAAAGGTCATCTTTACAATTCAGTATACATACAACAAAAACAGCAATGCAGCCTTGTCAGTGAAAATACAAAAGTGTACAAGGAGACTCACACCTTTCTTAAAAGTAAATAAAGTGCAATCATCTGAATAATATTTCACAAAGCTTGTGACACAGTTGCCAATTCTTAAGTGTTTAATTAGTTGTACTCTCCCACAGAATTAGATCAATACCTTTCAATTTCTTTATATGTCTTCTGTTTCAGGCGGGGTACGAACTCCTTCCAATCATATTCTCCAACCCCAAATCTGTAACAAATAGGTTGTTTTGGTAAGATAAACAAAACATCAGAACTAAATGTAAATGTCCTACAACCTTAAATGAACTCGACACATATGCAACAACAGATCTATGGACGGGAAGATCTTAAATTCACAATATCGAGAACTCTTTCTGAACATCCAAAAAAGGAAAAATAAGTCTAACCTCATCAAAATTTGTACGAAAGCCGCCCTTTGATTTTGATTGAAACCCAACACTTTAAATGATCTGCCCTCACCTTCCATCAAAGGAATTGACTCCGTACTATCCACTGCAAAAAATTTCCTCACATTTCAATTGTTAACCAAAATCACGTCACCAAAATTCAGGTGACAAAAGACAGGACGGTAGAAGTTACTTCGAGATCTCTTTTTGTAAGTCCTTTTCCCAGACAGAGTTCCAGTTGAAGCTGTTTCACCATCAGTCAAGTCAGCTTCATAATTATCATCCTCGCCATCAGAGCTTACATCTTCCAGACCAGCGAGGTCATCTTCTTCAACAGAGACCATCTGAACAATTCAGAAAGCATATGGGATTAGGATTTCTCTATCCTTTCTAGATATCACAATAATGTACTTAAAAATGCATGATTTAGAGTTTAATGCCTAACTGAACAAGGAAGCTATGGATCACAACCTAGTGCATTATAACTTTTTAAGTGAAGCACTGTAAGTGCTCTATATCAGAAAAACCTTAGATCTGGGAAACCAATAGCAAAATTCAATTTAAAAGTTACAGATAAAACAAAAGAAAATAATATACCTGCTTACGGCTTCTCTTTCCCTTTCCCAGCGAATTTGATTCCTCAACTTTGTGCACTTCATATCTGTCCTTCAACAATTCCTCCCAGAAATTTGTTCTTTCTGAACTGTTCATGGCAGACTTGGCTTCCATGGCTGCCTTTTGAGCTTGCGCTTCTGCTGCAGCCTCCGCTTCATCAATATACTCGAAATTTGCAACCTGAAACAAAGAGGAATGCTCTGTTTCATCCCAAAAATAAAAACTATAAATCAGAAAGAAACGTGCAGATCACAGAATCTGAAAGATTTCATAGCATTGATTCGACAGTAAACACTAATAAGCATTCAGAGATGGCTCCAAATGAAACTAAACCGGTAAACAACATCAGGCCCCACTCACTTCTGCATCCACCACATCACTCTCACACCAAGGGAGGTTCAAATCGGGAAGATTCACCATAACTCAAGGAAAATTTATCAAAACACTTTCTCGACTCCCTTTTCTGTTCTGACTCTCTTTTAAAGTAATGACTATATACACAGGCACGAGAAAATCATGTACACAATTTAAAATCCAATCTGAGAACACAAGAAAAGAAAAGCAACCAAAAGAATCCAACCCTTGACCCTGCTGCCACAATAAGTCCACGTAAGCTACCAAGTTAGTAGAAGGGGCCACCAAATCAAGCACTGAACACCCCATTGCATAATTTCACAATCAATGAGCCTGGATACACTTCAGATTTGGTTCAATGCAACACTTAATGCAAAGGTAAAACATAAATGCAATAGTTCCGCACCTACTAAAGCCCAAGAGATAGCACACCAGAGAGTGGGGATATTTCTAGCGGAAGGTGCCATTTTGAAGGTTTTATTTATGTACTTTTCAACACATATATAAGGAAACAATCAGCCACTAATGCCACATTAAGCATTATAATTAAGATATAGCAATTGAAATTCAGTGTAATATGGTTTGGCAGGCTTTAAATCTACCAGGATACAAGTTTGGTAAGCTTGGGCCTAGATATCTAACATTATTTTTTGTGCAATACCTCATTTGGCAAATCAGAACAAAATAACCACGTTGAGAATAGATCTACCGAATCACATTTTGGCCTTAATTCTTGTATGGTCAAATCAGGTGCAAAATAAAAACCATCTATGCTTCAATGTTGTCTGGGCTTTGACCATCAAAACTGACCATCAAAAGTACAAGAACCATTGATAGCAGCTACTATAAATCATTAGAGTGGACCATCGTAACATTGCAGAAAAGTTCCAACTCTAATAAAACAAATAGTTATTGAGGAGCAATTTAGCACATTTATCATGCAGAACTTTCAATAAATATGACAGATGAAGAGAAGATCAGACAGTATAAGCTTTCCTTAGTCCTTCACTTTCTCCCTTTCAAAAGAAACTTCCTTTACTCTCCTTTCCTTACTTCGACAACACTACTTTCTTAATCAGTGATAGAATGTTTGCAGTTCATAATCTTCTTTCTTCAATTGAATTTCAAATAAGGGAAAACGAATAGCGAGTATGACTAATAACTTAAAATCCTCTAAAGTAAACAACCATTAAAAGATAATCTAATAGCATCCAGAAAAATAAATGTACGGCAGCTACACAAAATTTTAATAACAATGTTGGAGAGACTTTCAAGAACAAGACTGCAGATGTCAATGGCTCTGAGAGAATGCAGCAAAAATAAGATAACAGAAAGATTCAGCCAATGAGGAAATTATAAGATTGTTATGTTAATTAAAGACCATTAAGATACAACATAACACATACATTAGGTCTTCATAACCAAGAGTTTGACAAGATTAAATAGGAAAAATAAGATCTAGTAGTTAAAGCTAATCCAGAAAAGTATAACAAAACTAAATAGGAAACAATCATGGACCTTGGATAGACAAGTTTAATTCTGTGAGGCTCACTAGGCTCACTCTGAATGAGCCTCTAGATATGGTAACGCTGGTACACGTTATTGGACCATGAGTCCCATATCAAACATTATTAATAGAGATTGTTGGGAATTGCAAGCGAAACAATCAAGCACATTGCTCAATTGAGCCTTTACCAAAAGAAATCCTCACAATCACAATCCATAGAATAATAGGATTGTTCCCATGTTTCAGGAGAGGGCACTAGAGAAATGAGATCAAGTAACCAAAGTTGTATATACACATATACATTGTAGTAAAAAATAAAAACCTTGAAAGCCTTCAAAAATCCATCTTCTTCTTCATCGTCCAACAAAGTCTCTTCATCCCCAACTTGTTCGCGGTCAAGTAGTCTATGCATATCAAATTCTGGAGTCAATGTTTAAATTGTGAAAGTAAACTACTAAGCATGATCACCAAAAGTGTCTACCTGTCTATAGCGGTATCATCATAATGAATTTGACGTGATTTCCTAGCTTCATCATTCTCATCAGCAAATAACTCCTTTGAACCATACCTGATAATGTCATCTAACTCCTCCTGAAATAAAACACACAGCAGTTCAGTTAATTGTTAACAGTTTCCAGCAAGACTTGCTGACATCAATGAGCCTTTCCTTTAACGCACACATTCATCCAACCAACCAACCAACAACAACAGCAACAACATCCCAGTAGGAATGAAGGATGCATAGTGCAACATAAAAGAAATAACCAAATATATCCTAGAAAATCACTATATTCTTCTAAAAGTTGGCTAGTCTCTAGCATAAGCAACTATCTGCTCTCTCAATATCATCTTATTGTAAAGAATACTGCCCAAATGTAAGCAAAAGTATAACAGATTATACCGTCATAAGCCTTATACTAGGGAACACCATTACCTGGTTAATAGTTTGAGTCTTCAACCTTCCAACAACAAGATGCTCTAAAACCATTTTTTTCTTCGTCATCTGCATCATCCGTTCCTCAATAGTTCCACGTGTTACGAGTCTATAAATCATTACCTGCAACAAAACATAAAACCAGCCCTTGTGCTATTAAAACCAAAAACAAAACATAGTAAGCTGAACAAAATAATGTTAATTCAGGTTGCACTCATTAACCTTGTTGGTTTGCCCAAGTCTATGCGCTCTAGCCATTGCTTGAAGATCAGCATGGGGATTCCAGTCACTGAGCAAGCCAAAAATAGTGATTTAGTGACAAAGAAAACAACAATTATCAAAAACATGAAGGACATAAAATAGCTATCATCACATCAGCATTGAATTAAGTTAACTCTAAAAGTCATTCACTTCATAATCAAATTAAACAAATATGGTAATAGCAAAATATGTTTCGCATGCAGGGTATCCTAATTTTGTGTAACACCCCATCACAAACTTCTAAAACCAAAAGTATTATCAAAATCACGATTAGTCAAAGCAAAACAGTTTATATTATTGGGATTCTATGAGAAAGTTTAGCATCATCATTTATTCTCAGCAAACAAAGAAAATGGCAAGCTCCTAATTCTAATCAACCTCTTCTCTTCATTGCACAATCCGAAATTCAAAAGTTCAGTTCCATCAGAATCTACCATTGAGTTCAGGTCCATCAGAATCTACTATTCGTGCACAACAACAAAATGAAAAAATATCTGCCCTATTAGAATCATCACCATCCAGCAAATACAGCATCCACAACTCTATCTATTCTCTATTCACAACCTTCTGATACCATATCTCCTTGATTCAGCATTTATCAGCATGGCTTAATAAAAAAATTGTCCTTCAAATTTTGAATTTGTTATGAACTGGATTATTATTAAACCTACTAATAATTCTGCACCAGATAAATCCTTCCGTTTCATAGCCAACTCAGGAAAGAATGAAAAGAGCTGGAAGAAAAAATAGAAGCTAAGGTCTTCACCTATCATATATAATAACAGTATCAGCAGTTGCAAGGTTTATTCCTAATCCACCAGCTCTAGTGGAAAGCAGAAAACAAAATCTTGAGGAATTTTTGGAGTTGAATCGATCAATACGCACTTGTCTCTCAGCTCCACCAACCTTCCCATCAATCCTCTCATACTGCCATTTCTGTTAAAAAAATATACTACTAAGAATCAATGGTTTGATATGTCAACAATGCCACTGTCTAAGATGAGTAAAGAAAAGGAATCATCTAAAGATAAAAATATTAGAATTCCACCTTATAAGTGCAGTAATCTTCCAGCAAGTCCAGCATATGCTGAAATTGTGAATAAATCAGAACTCTATGACCTTGCTCTTTAAGTTTCACCATCATTTTGTCCAACAGTTGCAATTTCCCAGAAGATTCAAGCAGTTGTCTGTTGAACAGGTGGTACTAAACAGTTACCAATCAAGAGTAGTTCAAACATATAATGGAAATGTAATAGTGAAATGAAGAAGATTTATGATAAACACTAAGCAACTTCACCCAACAGAAAAGGCTAATTAAGTTGACATAATATGTTAAGAATCAACCTGAGTGCATTCGAATTTCTTACATTAAAAAGTGAAAAACTAAAAGTAGCATTAATCAAAACAATTACAATGTTAGAAGCCTTTTAATATCAACAAGCAGAAAAGTATCCGCGCATAAATAATACAATTTTATCGATACGAGAGGAAAACCTTGTCAATCTCATAAGGACAAGTAGCCTTATAAACAATCTTTTGTGGTGGTTTCAATAATAATAGCCACAAAATCATTTGGCCCACATTAGCTACATAAAGTTCATCAAATTATATTAATGTTGTTGTGTCAAAAACACAGTTCAGTAACTCATTATACATTCTAATAATTAAATTTGCACACATGCAGAAGGCCATGCACATGTATTTCCATCCATTGATCCGAAAAACAAGATGCAAACAACCCCACATCAAACCCCCACCCCAAAAAAAATCACACATTTGAAAACTGCAAATAGAATAAACTTAGTACTTGTAAGATTCGCTAGCATCTTCTATATCAGGTTCAACACCATCTAGCATGTACGGATGGCAACAGAGCTTGCGCAATTCCATAACAACATTGATAAGAGAAATCTGGCAAATCAAATGCAAACATATGTCAGGTCAGAGAATGGTAAATAAGCTGCATCCAACAGACAATGGAAATTATACCTGTGGACCACCACGTCGAGTTAGTATCTGATAGTTACGAGTTAAAATGGCCTTGTAATAATCTTTCTGCTTGCTACTTAGTTCAACACGTAGAATGAGTTCCTTCTTAGGTGGAAGTTCTTTCATGACATCCTTCTTTACCCCTACAGAAGCATCAGGAATTTTGACTTAATGCTCCACTAAACATTATAATTAATCAATATGTGAAGATATATGAACTAAAGAAGTACAACTAATAACCACACTGGTAATATAGACTTAGCTAGGGAAGGAAAATACAGTTAGCAACAATTTCAGTATCGACAAAGCCTTAAAATTATCAGCAGAAACAAATAACTGAACAATTTAAATCCATTTAACACATCCAGTTGACTTTAAATTTTTTCCCCAAGGGAAGTCCAAATATTTCTGTCTACATCCAAGAAAAGAACAATCTAGACTTTATCTTCCAATCATTTAGCATTCATGCATATCCATTTGACTAAGGAGTAAGGTAACTGATATGCATTTGGTAATTATCTGCAAAGACAAAACATCTATAAAAACTTCAGCCACTCAAAAGAAGAAAAAGTTCATTTCATCTCTATAGATTATCACATTTTGGAAAGTTAAAAAGGTCAATTAAATCGTTAAAGTGTCAGAGAAAAAAAATCACAAAGGATTTCTGCAAGATGCATAGTATATCATCAGTAACGAACTACATAAATAAAAGCCAGAATTACAATTTAACGAAAACTAGGACACAATGAAAAGTTCAGGAAGTGATAACTAAACAATAACTAATCATTTCCTAGAAATGACCACAATATTCAACTCAGTTAAATTTCTATTCAATCAAAGTATTAAATTATCAAACTATTGCCACAAAATGTAGAGAAATCAATTTTGGCATTAGGTAATAAAGAACAAATGTAGCACGCCTTAAGCTTCAAGCAAGAAATGCTGTAATACAAGTGTTTGATGATCTAAGCAATCAAATGAGAACAGTTTGAGATTATACTCCTAAGAAGATGAGGAGCCAGCATCTTATGAAGTCTTGAAATTTGTTCCTCCTGATTTATATCCTTGAACTCTTCCTGAAACTCCTCAAGACTCGCAAACTGCATGAATGAAACAGCATTATACACAAACAGGCCCTTGAGGTAACCCCTCACTACCCATATTCCTGCTCCAATTAAATTCTTACCCAAAAGTCTCCATGATACTAACCTTTCCAGCGTCCAGGAAGTGCATGAGCATGAAAAGTTCATCGAGATTGTTCTGAGAAAGTACCAAAATGATTACCAGAGTGCAACTAGCATATTTGAGAAAACATTTACTTTAAACAAACAAAGAAAGCTGTATTCTTACAAATTAAGTGAATATTTATTTGATGATAAAACAAAACACCTAGGTTACACAAGATTCCTATTTATATTGGATGTATGGTCAAGCATGCTAACCCTCACTCCCAGAGAAACACACAGAATACATACTCCCTTGGAAAACTTTAATTGCAGATCCCAGAGAAACACACAAAATACACACTCCCTTGGAAAACTTTAATTGCAGAAAGATTCATATCAATGATATAACATGTAGCTAATCCTAGATGTAACCAAACGCATTAGTACAACAATTTTAAAGGATAAATGGAATAAATACTGCCAATATTGTTCTTGAAAGGAGCTAAAATTTGTTGATGAATAGAAATACCCTGCCTCTTCATGTTTAACCTATGTCCCCAGGCTCAGACAAAAGTAAATTGTCAATTTGACGAGCTAATTTCATATCATACCAATACTCTCTATCTATATAACATGTATCTGATACATATTTTTGTTTCCTGCGAACTTTTTCTTTTAATCATGAATGAGAAGTAATTCATATTTCAAGATATCAGGGACCTGCTTTGCATGGTTTGTGTAGGCATTCATCAAACAATAACTAGATACGAGGATCAAATGACGGTAACAAGAGTGTTTAAACAAGTCAATAAACTTGGCACTTGAAATAATTCTAGCTACAATCAAGGAGATCGTCAAGGATTATGTTGCATGATACACACATTTAAAGCCCTCAAAATAGAATATTTGCACAACAGCCTTCCTTATCAGCAAAATGCCCAAAGGGACTATCCATGATACTAAAGAAAAAGAAAAATATATCAAATTAAGTAGTCAAAACTAAAAGCACAACCTATAGCTCAGAAACATTATAAACACACGGCATTTCTAAGTAAAGAATTCTTTGACAATTAAAACTTTACCAAACAATTAGTACTTACAACCGGTAAATACTGTTTTCCAGTAAATATGTAACACACGACTCCACAGCAATAATTTGGAGACAAACCTGAAGAGGAGTTCCAGTCAAAAGAACACGATGATTGCTAGAATACTGCTTCAATGAGAGAAACAATTTTGAATCCTTGTTTTTTAGATGATGACCTTCATCAACAATCTACATATAACCTGAGCCAAAGTACATAACCTGAAAAATGGAAACACTTAAATACAGAATGTTTTTTGTTCCAGCTAATAAATGAAATAACTAACAACCCCCAAATTCGCGTTCCCAATTGTGCAGCGTTGAAAGTGGAGCCACTACCAAATGTGGGGAAATTTTCTCCTCAAAGAGAGAGGCTAAAACTACAATACTTTGTATTGTTTTCCCTGAAATCCGAGAGAAGAAATAACGCATAATGCACAAGACAGAATGATCATACATTTGCAGAAGCAGACAGCAAGATGAAGTTGATCAACCCTACAGAGTCCATATACTTCTTGAATAATAGACACTAAAACAGTAGATAAGGCCAACTAACCAGTCCATAATACAACAATGTCAATGGTTAAAAATATAAGTATCCCACTCTTTGCAATAGTCTAATACCGTGTTATCATTATATTTGCAAAATATGATCATATAACAACATAAAGTATAATCATAAAATCACACCACATATTGCCTTTAAATTTCCTGTAGATGTAAAACAGGTTGTATTCATCACGAGAATTGCTTTACAACCCTCACAAGATAATAACACTTCTATATCAACCAGAAGTTAGAAACTCATTTTGTAGATAAAATACATAAAACATAACCATTTATCTGTATGAGAATAGGCATGAAATAGGATCCAGATTGCTAGACCTGCAAGCAAGAATTCGATCTACAGTTGTCCATTCAGGTCTGATTGCCACAAATTCATCCTCAGAATTATTATTTGATTCCATTTGGCGATGGAAGTTGTTTACTTTAGTCCTAAGCCGAGGATGTGACTTGAATGCCTTTAGGAATTCCTTCTCCGGTACCCTGTAAAAGGGGAGCAGGAGGTGTTCAAGAAGCCAGGAAACAGGTCCATAAACATAGAAACAAGGACTCCACTAGAGAATAGCACAAGGATAAACAAGGTTCACGAAATTACCAAGTGCAATGCAGATAAGACAATCCCTTCCACTTCACAAGATACTGTTTTACAAATATTTGTTTTGAACCAAGCTTCGACGCATCGCCATCATTAGCTACAGTGGGGCGCATTTCACAGTCTAATATCTTTTCAATGTCACTCAGTGGACTAACCTGCAGACCAAAACATCACTTGTCAGGCACTAGAAAGAACTTACTGAACTGAGCAATAAGACCATAGTTCTTAAAGGTTTCACAGAATCATACACATTCAGGGCACCTCCAGTTTACAGGAAATGGAGCTTTCAATGGCGGAAGTAGACACTTGGGATGGTATGAATAGGTACAAGTTTCACAGCTAAGGAGATTTCCATCTTCTCCGCATGATTGGCAGGAACTTTCTTTCTTGAAGATGCAAACAAAGAAGAAAACAGAGTGACCAAAGTAAGAATAACAATATCCACAAGTTGAACTACTACAGAGAAAATTCGTGTGAATACAAGATACTGCAATATCCGCATTGAAGGGAAGAAAAGAAGCAAAAGGAGGTAAGAATATTTCAAACAACAAATGAAATGCAATATATGCAAAGTATAATTACTGAACAATGCACAAAAGCCTCAAGCAAACAACAAAATATAAGAAATCAAACCATAGCAAATGTTCAATGACATCATCTATTACTTTCAAGCATCCAAGGTCATGGAGACCATAAAAGGAATTTAAGAATCAAGAACTAGACGAATAGGACTAAGGAAATAAGGGAAAGTAAAATAGGGAAATAAAGATAAGAGTGCACATAAAGAAGGAAGAGAAGAAACAACCGCATCATTCCTGACTATCTTCTCAACTTTTTGCTGAGTATGTCCAGGTTTTCCAGATATAAAATCTGCTTCATCATCCGATTCATCTAAGTTATAAACTGGCCTGTGTTCTGACCTGACACGAAGCCTCTCAACTAAGCTACTCATGTTCTGAAAGAAAGAAAACCAACCTTAGTTTAGGCACTTGAAGCAGCATCAAGCTATAAGCACACAATGAAAAACAGAGAGATCCGAAAGTTTTGAACTAAATGGAAAAATGGACAATCAACATTATTGCAAACGAGCTATCTACTATGCTAGGAAGATCCCCTGTTACCTGTTTTGAGTAACTGAAATTAATCTAGGAATTGATGGTCAATTGCCCCCCGGCACAGTATGAGATGGGAAACCATCTCTTCTGGAAAACCAGAAAAAATTAAAAAAAGGACGTATCCATACCACCATTATACATATGAACAACAATGGAATTTCACAGCAGGGGCTTAAACAAGAAGCATGACGTAACCAGAAGAATCAAAATTTCGTCGATGATTTAATGCAGGCATCGTATTTAGAGGAAGAAGATAGAGAGACCTTGTTTGTGGACGTAAGTAAACAACCATAAGATTACAACAAAAACATAATTTGACAGGAAAGGAACAATCTTTGATTCAATTACAACGCGGAACAACAAAAACGAAAGTAGCGTGAAGGGTCGCACAAAAAAGCCCCAAAACCGTCAGTTTCAGCGGAAAAGAAGCATGCCCCATTAAGCCTTGCGTAAAGGAATGAACTGAAAAGAAGACAAAGGACACCATTTGTGGAGACGCTTTTGAAAGTTAAAGAAAACAAAGACAATCAACACAAAGAATCAATTCCCAAACGCCGGTCTCCACTTCAATTAAGTGTAGAGATGGAGTTGGCGTGAGCGTCTTTCTAGGTAAGTGAGCTTTCTGATATCAGTAACGGTTAGCGGATTTTGAAAGAGTTAGACAGAAAGAAAATTTACCGGAAACAGTCCGATCTAGACAGAGATTACGGTTGAATGTTAGGCTGGCCCCCCGAAAATCTGAGGTCGGAGGCTTCAGTGGTGGGCCTAAGAGAGATACGCGAACCGAACCAGTCGGGGACGAAGACGAACAACAGTGGGGGGAGAGCCGGAGTCGGGGAAGAAAACAGACGCTGGAGTCGTGGGCAAATGAGTTAAACGAAGAATGAAGAGGCAAAGGCAGAGTCAGACAGACGCCAATCCTATGGTTTGGAGATAGACAGAAAATTAATGTCGCTGTCTGTCGGTGGCAGATGACAAAACCGGCAAAGACAGCAACCAAACACGCTGGAGTGACAGGATTTTAATGTCCTGTCAACTGTCCCCATTCACGGGGACAATAACCAAATGGGGGGTTATTTTTTAGAGGCAGAGTCAGAATGTCGCTTGTCCTACGGTTTGGAGGTAGACAGAAATTATTGTGGCTGTCTGTCGGTGGCAGATGACAAAACTGACAAAGACAGAAACCAAACAGCTGGGAGTGACAGGATTTTAATGTCCTATCTATTGTCCCCACTCACGAGGACAGTAACCAAACGGGGGGTAAAGGTTGGACTATTGTTCATATCTAGCTTATTGATCATTAGGATTTCCCATATGCTTCTCAGCATATACTGCTCTAATGTTCTCGCCTCTTATCTTCTATTTTGGAATCGTATGTCATTTTTCTCCCTCTAGATTTCATAAATTAAGAAGTTTATACTTATCTTGACTATTTCATGATCCTGGCATTGTTGAATTTTAGATTTAGAATATAATTTATACTGTCTTTCATTGATGTAGGATTAAATTGTAAGTTAAGCCTTTGAATTATACTTTTCCATATGCCAAATGTGTAATCACATGTAAATCATATGTGATCCCTGTAGGAAAATCCCGGGGTGTACATCATATGTACAGGGTGCGGAAAATTTTTTTTTTTGTTACCGGGACCTTCCCGAAAGCCAGGATCCATATGTCTGTATGTAAACTCAAACCTAAACAGTCAATAGAGACTGTCTCTAAAGGTATCCACGCAGAGATCAGAAAACCTAACCGGGACAAACCCCTTTGACCCGGGAAT
>JANKOE010000008.1:23048615-23084860 GCA_026284465.1 Erythroxylum citrifolium | reverse complement strand
CACACGACTATGAATAAAATGCGCTAAAGGGGATTGCCTTTAGGGCACAATATAAACAGTACCGTCCATGAACAAGTCGACTTATCCCTTGTACAAGTCGACTTATCGGTACTGAATGTGTGTAAGTCGACTTACCCATTGTACAAGTCGACTTATACACGACTTACACTTACATAACAATCATGCAAGAACACAGTTGTAGCAACTAACATGGTCTATATACACAATCATATCTAATACTAACACAGATGTGTCTGACACCAACGTGTGGGTGACCATGTAAGTCCTTATAATTGTGTACGAGTTTAATGATGCGTATGTTCCATACCAATACAGTCATGTCCTTTTTAAATAGTTTCAATTCTTCAATTTTTTTACCTCAATTCTACCTATTTTAGAGATGTCAATAGACCGGGCTAGGCTAGGGTGGATTGTGGCCCAGCCCGACCACGGGCTAATCGGCCCAACTTTGCCCACCATATATTTTTTTAAGAAAAACGTTAAAAATGACGTCGTTTTTACGTAACAGTCGGGCCATAGGCAGGCCCTCCCGACCTTGTCCCGTGACCTAGTCGGGCCAACCATGGTCAACTCGTGGCCCATCTGTAGCCCGTTTAATCGAGGCCAAAATCGGGCCGGGCCCTTTTTGACATCCCTAACATCATTGTTGTTCCTTTTGACCCATTAAGGGAATTAAGACCTAAAAAGACAATAAGAACAAATTAAGTACCAAGAATAATAAAAAATCTTCAAATAAACAAGCAAAATGTGCCAAATATAAGAGTAAAAATATAGTCTATTAAGTATTTATCAAGATTTAACTCAACTAGAAGCAATTAATATCCCAAAGGCATTTGTGGTTCTTAACCACAAAATTATCTTTCTAGCTTTCAACTGTAATCACCCCTCATCATTGTTTATGAAAATTCTCTTTGGTCATGATTGAATTTCTCAAATTCATTATCTTCAAAACCATTAAATAGCATCACTTATTATGGCAATTGGTGTTATCTTTTTAGTGTCTTATCCTGGTTTGTAATTTGACTTGTTTCCGAAAGAAAAAAGGAAGGCATGTTAATTTTCTAGATGTCTTATTATGTAAACTCATAACTCATAAATATGTCTTTTTTACATTATTGTAAATATCTTACCATATCGGTTGATACTGACTTTGGTATTGCTTGATAACAACTCTTTCCATTGGTACCGATCATACCAACTAATAACCAAGATACCAGTCAGGATTATAAATTTAAAAAAATTTAAGACTAAATTGAAAAAAACCTAAATTTTTATATAAA
Organism: Erythroxylum citrifolium; assembly: GCA_026284465.1. NCBI lineage: Eukaryota > Viridiplantae > Streptophyta > Magnoliopsida > Malpighiales > Erythroxylaceae > Erythroxylum > Erythroxylum citrifolium. The sequence continues at coordinate 23,083,559 of JANKOE010000008.1, read as the reverse complement.
ATAATAATTACCTATACGTAAAAGGAATTTGGTAAAATTATTTACAATTTATTTAATAAATAACTAAATATATTAGTTTAACATAATTTATTTTTAAAAAAATTTTATATATTTCATATTAACTACATATACTTGTTAGTGTATACATGTGAAAAATTATTATAATAACTTTTGAAATATGTAAAGATAATATTTGAAATAAAATTTTATTTATTATAAATGTATATTTTTACTTTATATTACTATTAATTTTATATCTATATCAAAGTTAAATGATCTTTTTCTCATCTTAATTTATGAGAAATATGTCAAAACAATATTATCAAAAATAAAATACTTTTATATTAAATGTATATTATTATAATTTTTTGAGATAGGATTGAAGTAAAGTAAAAAAATATCTAATATAATATATTAAGGTATTGACTAATACCCGTATCGTATCATACTAGATTTCTTGATGTAGGATTGAAGTAAAGTAAAAAATGATCTAATATAACATATTGAGTTATTGATCGATACATGTACCATATCATACTAGAACCAAATCTGATACTAAGTCTAGTATGATATTCAAAACATTACTTTTTAGCCTTTGAGGATTTTGTAACCTTTTAATATAAACCTTTTAAAAATAATTACATCTAATTTGATTTTAGAATTTATATGGTTTGTAATTTCAATTCCAAAATTTTGATCAATGACATTCAAACATTCTTCATCAAATCATCAAATTAAAAGATGACTTTGATATCACTTTACAAAATTTGAAGCGAGATCCAATCTCACGTGTAGTAAAATAAATATAAAACTTTTTGTATTTATCAAAAGTCATGCTCGCTTTAAAATTCTATAACATGATTAACACATAAAACATAAAAAAGCACAAATCATAATTTGTACCTTATTATAAAACATGATCATTTTCTTATTGTTTTCTTAAACTATTTTTTAAAGTAGCTCATTACAACCAACATAGTTATGTGGGTGCCTGACCGCTCACATTATCTACATAAACATGCTGATAAAACTCTGCAAAAGATGTAGTGAGAGTCAAGCAAGATATGTTAGTTTCTTTAAAACCTTAACCTATTTATAATAGAATTTAAACTTTTAGTATTTTAATTGAAATAAAATTATACTCTAATTAAAATTATAACTAATTTTAGTTAAATATCAATTCAACTCAAATAAGATCAAATATCTCATAGTGATCCTTATTTACTAAATATATCATATTTAATAATAAAATTTCTTAAACTTTACAATCAAGTCTAACTGATTAAAATACTTTTTTTCTCTTCAATTGTTCTTTGTATATGATTCATTAGACTCCTAAATATGTTGACAATGAATATAAACTACAACCATAAATCATATTTGTGATTAGATAAATTAAAAAATTTTAATTCTCTAATTAAATAGTTTATTTCCATAAGTCAAGATTAATATATAGCAATGAATTATAACTACCCAAACATCAAGATTGTTAAAGTAATTTTAACTAACCTTTCTATGCATGATTTTTCCATATAATTCATTTCTTTCATCATACAATGTGCCCATTAAATATAAAATATAGAATTAATGTCTACTATAATTGAATCCAATCATTATTACTTCTTCGCCATTAATAATCAATTTTATTAATAATATTTGAGACTATTTTTAATGTGTCATTCCATCGTGGTCAAGGATTTCTTGAATAAATATTAATAGAGAATAATGGAACTTTCTCCCTAATCATTTTAAGATGATGAATCATATATTTATCACTCAACTACCTTCATATAATTCATATTATATCCAATTACCAGTTAAAATACACTTGACTAGAATATATCATAAGTGGCATCAAAACATTACAATCTCAATATATGATGAAGATTTCAAGTGAAAAAATCACTTATACCATAATTACAATGAGAATTTCTATAAACATATAAATAATGCTCCAAATATAATTCTCGTATCAAGTCAATTTAGTAATTTAATAAATATCCACATGTTTGTTTAAATATCTCTATACTTTATGAAATCTATGACTTCCTTCGTAAAGAAGAAACATAACATATGTTAATCTTTTTATGGGCTAAAAGTGTATTTTGAACCTCATTGTTTACAACAAAATATATCTTGGATCTTAATGTTTTGAAGATTTCAAATTAAACCATAACGTTTTTAAAACGTTCACAACAGACCCTAAATAGGTAAAAGATTTGACGGTGTCAACTCTCTATCAATTAAATGTCACATCATTATTAACAAGACATCATTTTTTATTTTTAAATAAAAAGTAAACCTCACTTTACATAATTATATTATCACGATATCAATTTTTTAAAATAGAAAGTGGATCTTATTATCACAAAATTAACTTTTTTAAATTAACCAAAAAATAGACTCATTGCCATACTGCCACCGAATTAGCTTTTCTTAAATTATCACAAAATTAACTTTTTTAAATTAACCAAAAAAATAGACACATTGCCGTACTATCACATAAGAGCTCACTTTTATATATTTCAGACGGTGGATCCCACTTACCACATAACAATGAGGTCCAATTTTTGTTGAAAAATAATAATAATGTCACATCCACATTAACATAATATTTAACTTATAGAGAGTTAACCCCATTAAATTTTTTATTCACTTAAGATTTATTTTGAATATTTTGAAAATGTTGAAATTTAATTTGAATATTTTGAGACGTTAGGGTCTATTTTATATTTTATTGTAAACATTGAGATTCAAAATACATTTTTAGCCACTTTTTATACTATATTGATGTGTCAATATAAATAGAATAATAATTATAAACAATTTAAGAATAATACATAAATAAAATATAAATCTTTTAATTATGAATCCATTATAATTTCATTTACAATGTACATTTATTTTATAAACTTTTATTATATATATATCTTAATATGTATAAGATAATAAATACCCAAAAATACTCATATGACTAAAACTACAATCTAATGATTAGTTGTAAGACATAAACGATATACAGCTCTTTTGAACTTGGATGTCAAGGAATAGTTTATTCTACCTTACCTCATCCATCTGTATAAATTCTGCAAGCTAAACTCCATTAGAAAACTCAATAGCTTGATGGAAGATATTACCAACGTTTTCCTCAATATCAAACACAATTCTTTTAGAATGAAGGAAAGCAGGTTTCCAGCAATATAAGAGGAGATCTAAAACACAAGGAGCCTGGAATCCAGTCAAGTGAAGAGCACGAGCCTGGCATCCTGTCCTAATGGAGATTACTGGGAGTGAATCCAACACAAATAATTGAACTTAAAAAAGTACACATTGAAGCTCTAATAGGCGTAATCTACAACGAACGTATGCTTCAGAGCATAGAGCATGACCCAAAATTGATGGCTTTATATTTCATTTACAAGGAGGAAAAAGAAAATCAGAATTGAAAGAAAATAAAGAAAAAGAAAAGATACAAGAACATTTTGCTCAAGAAGGAATCCTGCATCCGTCCAAACAACCAAGTACAATGCGAGCAAAGTGAAGAGATAAATAAACAAAAGATATCAAAGTAAACAACATAAGACTAGGCAGTGAAGTACTAGATTATTATTGAAACACTAGTTGCATTAATTTACATGGAACTCAAGCTACAAAACCAGTCAAAAGTTCCAGTTACAAAATACCAAACAAGGTAAGTCAACACTAGGACAACAATCTTCTGCCAAAGTATACAAAGAGAAATGCATGTCACACACTGAAGTAGTCTACAAATGTTCAGCAATCTTTGTCGAATTATTTCCTTTCAATTAGTGTTCTGTCCATTCTCGACACCAAGACCGTACAAGACACCAGCATACTTCTCCGTGGAGCCATTGAAGAAATTATCCCTCAACTTCCTAAACGTGCAAGATGTGAGCAAACTATCAGAGCCAGCTTGATGGCAGACACCAACTCTCTCCACATCCAACAATTCTGCAAGTTTGTTCAACCCACCATGAAGACTATTACAGAATTTCATCAAGTGCTTAATATCATATACCATTGGGAAATACATATTGATCAATTCAAAGAATCCAGCTTGTGTATCGGGCAAGCTTCTGCAAGTCAATAGCTTGAGCAAGTACCCGAAATCATAACCACTATGAAAAGTAACCCAATGAACGCCATCATTCAAAACAATTCCAGACGACATTAAGAGCTCACCAAACCGGTTAACATCGATACCCTTTTCATTATTCTTCTTAAAGTCAATCCCACACTGGCGCAACAACTCAATAGAATCACTAGCAAAGATGTCCTCACTAATGTTGAACTCACGGAAATTGAATTGCCAAATGCAGAACTTATCAGATCCACAAGTGGGTAAATTCCCGTTCTCATCAGAGAACGTAAGACCCAACTGGATCAATTTCAACATATCAACGTTATCCTTCAAAGTTTGGTAGTTATAATCATTGATGTTCTTAAAAGTTCCCACGGGACGAGAGACAACGCCTGGGAACTCCGTATCCATAGCAACATAATTGTACTGATCAACTATTTCCCGAATCAACAAGAATTCTTCCTCCAAATTCTCATTCCACACCTCCCGAATAAGTACGGAGTCGCCTTTGGGTATAATTGACATTTCCAATCCACGAATTCGAAAGCTAATCAAGAGCACAAAGTCCGGAGAAGCATAAATGTTAAACCCCAACACCCCAAAACCTGAAGCCGCCGAGCGTCGTCGTTTGGTTCAATAGACGGATCTGCAAACGGCACGAGCCAAAGGAACAGCAGGAACAGAATTTATAAGTTAACAAATATGAACATCTAAACCCTAATAAAAGAAAAACCCAAAAGTTATTTGTTTTAGAAAAGAATGAAAAATAGTGAGAAGAAGAATGAGATCTAACCTGGGAATCGAGAAATAAGGGTTTGAAGAGGATAGATCTAGAACAGGTGAAGCGAGAAATTGTTTTTTGGTAGGTCAACGAAGGATCACAGGAGAAGGTCTGATCGAGGGGTTTACTATGATTGTGGTCTTCAAACAACTGAAATGACCAGTCCAATGCAATCAAAGGGGAATGTGAGGTTGCGTTGTACGAACGAGCCAAAAACGAGGGCGTGAACATAACACACCTTGCTCCATTACGACGGCGTTTACTGTTTTGGACTCCCTTTTAATTTAAAAAAAAAGTAAATAATTCTACATTTTAAGTTAGCAACTGCCAACTGATGGTGACATTAGTTTAAGCTCTTTCTATTAATCACTCTTTTCTTTTTTTTTAATCAAATCCCAATTAAGTTACATCCATCCAACATTTAACTAAAACCCGGGCCAAGCCAGCTACAAGCTTCAATTAAACGTATTTACCAATTCAAAGTAAGAGCAAGCCAGGCGCACGGTTCGTTAGCCATGCTGATCACGCTGTAGTTTTCGTTATCTTCTCTCTCTCTCTCTCTCTCTCTCTCTCTCCATTACATAGTGAAGAGAAGTCTCTTTTACTTAAATAAACAAAAATTAAAACCCTTGGCTCGATTCGGTTCAAATCCTAAGATGCAATTATCTTAAATTAAGCAAAGTATCGTGTAAAAATAAGTTCTTTTTTATTTTAACATGGTGTTTGATAAAACGAAAGGCAAAAAATATATTTTCAACGTCATAATTTTCATCATAAGATATTTTGAATTTTAATATTTTAGAGTGTTCAAATTTAATTATAATATTTTCAAAACATTCAAAATAAATCCTAAATGGATAATAAATTAAATGAGTTAAATTCTTGTTTATTCATTATAATACGATATGATTTAATTACGTGGAACACTTTCCTATAAAAGTCACAAATTTTGGCCAAAAAAAAGTGATAATAGATTGTTATACCAGATAAGGCGAGACCATGTTTAAAACCAAATTCACAAATATTGAAAGAAGTTTGGGTAGGAAAGAAGAAATTCTCTTTCTTTTCTTTTTTTTAATGTTTTCTCTCCATCTTTCCACTATTCATCTTTTTTTTTCAGATGTTGAAACAACAACAATGTGCGGCTAAATCTTTTTTTTGTTCAAGAGAATTTAAAACTCTAATTGTAACCTTACGAGATTTTGTTCTAAACCTAGATTTTTATCTTAATTCAAGTATTTCTTTTTTTGTATTCTTATATTTTATAGATAATTAATATTGATTAATTTGGCAAATTAATTTGATGTTGATTATTCTATAGCTATCTATAAATTTAGTGATCCATAATTATCATGAATGATTAGTATAAGTAACAAATAGGTTATTTATGAATTTGCATATTTAACTTATGAGAAACAAAAAAAAACTAAATTGAATAGTTATAACTATCTCAATCATTTAATTTATGATTTAGTTTTTTTCATTAAGCTTATTACTATCATTTAATTGATATAGAATGTTATCATACCTAATCAATTTATTGTAAGTTTTGGTCTGAATGTTGGACTTGTACTAATTAATTTAGAAAATATTGAGACTTATTATAGTTATCCTAATAGTTTTCAAATTAATTGCTTAAATTGTAAAAATATTGTTTTTATACTAATGATCAAAATTACAATTAGATGAGATACTTCTCTTGAATCAGAGTTAAGTACCATTGAATTTCTTACTCTAATACTTAGTTGATTATTTTGATTTATTGTTAAATTTAGTTTATCAGTTAATTAATCATAAACCCACATTTTGTTTTCTTAAAATTAAAATTAAGAAACTAGTTTTAGTTCTTTTAGAATTCATTTTGGTTACTACTATAAGAGTTTAGTGAATCATAGTTAATTTTGAAGGCTTTGATAACTCATTAAAAATTTTGGCATTGTTGCTTGAAAACTATTTTAGGTTTTTTAGTTTCTTTGAATTATTGTACAATTTACTACTAATCTCTTGTCTTCTATCACTCTTTCTTACAAGTGAATTGCAATATAATCTAGGAATTAAAAAGATAGTGCGTTGTTTAAGGAAAGAAATCAAGCAAGGAAAAAGTCACTCACCTCTATAAATGAAAGTTGAGACAGACTTAACGATTGGTGGAGATTCTCATTCTTAAGAATTTGAAGAAATATGTCAAATCCTAACATTAGAACGTTAAGAGAGCTAGCATGTACCAAATTTCAATAAATCCCTTATACATAACATATCTAGATATTAAGGTGGATTTCAAATTGAAATATAGTTTGATTCACTTACTTCCCATCTTTTTATGATCTTACAGGTGAGTATCCATATAAACACTTGTTCTCATATGAAGCTATAAGGATGACGGAAGAACAAATTAAGCTCAAAGCCTTTTTGTTCTCATTAAACGATAAAGTGAATGATTGGCTTTATTATCTTCCTTCTGGCTCAACGACAATACGGAATGAAATGAAAATATTGTTCCAGGAGAACTTCTTTCATGCATCACGAGTAGCCAATATCAAAAAGGAGATACGTGGAATAAGATAATTCATTGGAGAATCATTGTATAAATATCGGGAGAGTTTTAAGGAATTATATGCTAAATGCCTACACCATCAGATTCCTGAGCAACTTTTGATTCAATTATTTTTATGAAGGGATACTACCAATATATAGGATTATGGTAGACGTAACTAGAGGAGGAGCTTTGGCAAATAAAACACTAGAAGCAACTAGGCAATTAATTTCAAATATGGGCTAAAATTTAACAATTAGGGACAAGGGTGGATGAAGTTGCTAAGTGTATGAATAAGGTAAGTAATACTAATCTTGAGGATCAAATTTTGGATTTAGATGCTCTAGCTTGTCAAATGGATATAGGTTAATTGCAATTGACACGAGTGTACAGAATATGCTCATTCCTTTGGTATCTTACGGATATATGCCCTACACTGTAACAAGAATCCCTTTAAGAAGTTAATGCAATAAAAGGATTTCCTGGTCAACTTTAATGAAAATATGACCCTTATTCCAATCATTATAATTCGGGATAGAGGGAACATTTGAACTTTAGCTATGGAAATCAATAATAGTAACAAAGATATTGACCTCACAATTTCATTAAACAACCTCAAGCACTTACACTTCCTCAATCTCAATCTTCAAATTCAGGGATGTCTTTGGACGAAATTATTAAGGCACTTGCTATTAATGCTTAACAATTTCAACATAAAACAAGAGTAAGACTTTAGAACTTAGGAAATCAAATCACTCAATTAGCCACCTTCTTTAGTAAATTGGAAGCATAAGCATCGAGAAAATTATCTTCACAAATGGTGATGAATCCTAAAAGGAGTGTGAGTTTAGTAACATTGAGAAGTGGGAAGGAAATTCAATCGAGATCTTCCTTACCAATGGAGGTAGAAAAGCATGAAGAAGGAGAGAAGAAAGATGACGTTCTAGCTCAAGATCTAACTAAAATAAATCTAATTTTTCTCTATATATATCATCTAATACATGTGTACCCCCTTTTCTTTGTAGATTGGCTAAATTAAAATTCTTATGTGTGTCCTATTGATGTTATAGATGATGTTTTAATTTATGTTACTAGTAGTATAATTCCAATGGGCTTTTACATCTTAAAAATGGATAGAGATAGTGTAGAACATTTAGCTTCAATTTTGTTGGAAACATTGTTTATGAAGACGACTAAAACAAAAATTGATGTGGATGAGGATACTCTTTGCATTAAGTTTGATTGAGAGATAGTGAAATTCAATATTTTTCAAAATAATGAAGTACCTTAACGATTTTCACTCTATTTACCATATGGATATTATGGATTAAATTGTGTGGGATGTTTTTAAAGAATGAAAATGTTGGAAATGAGAAAGAGTCCAATGATAAATTGAAAGTGAACTAGCAAATTGATGAAACTTATGAAGTTCTATAATCATTATTAGTAATGATAATAGATTTGAAAACTTTAAATGTTAAAATTACTATAACTCACAAGAAAATATTGTCTTTTGTTTTACAGGCTCTGAAGATATAATTGAAGGCCCTACCTGATCATCTGAATTACTTCTATTTGGGTGAAAAAGAGTCACTACCCATGATCATCTAAAAAAACTTGACTACAGGATAAGGGGCAAAGCTAGTAGCACTTCTAAAGGAGTATATAACTGCAATCGATTAAACTTTAGTTGATATAAAAGGCATAAATCTGAAAATTTACATATATAAAATTCGTTTAGAAGAAAATGGTAAGCTAATAAGTGAACCGCAAAGGAAACTCAATCTAACAATGAAAGATGTAGTAATGAAAGAAAAATTTAAAAATTTTGAATGTAAGTATATTACATCCGGTCTTGGATAGTGAATGGGTGAGCCCAGTTCATACTCTGCTAAAGAAAAATGGGGAGATAATGATACAAGATCAAAATGATGAGTAAGTACCAATGAGGGTGTAAAGTGGGTGTCGAATGTGCATAAATTTTAGAAAGCTTAACTTGGCCACTAAAAAGGATCATTTCTAGTTACCCTTTGGAAATCAAATATTAGAAAGATTTGTTGATAAATCATGTTTTTGCTTTTTGAATGCATGCTTTCAAGAGAATGCTTTTTGGTCTTTATAATGCTCCAGGTACATTTGAAAGGTACATGATGAGTATTTTTCGAGTATATTGAGAATAACATTGAAGTATTTATGAATGATTTCTCTATGTATGGAGATTCATTTGATGATTGCTTAAATCATTTATCAAAGGTTATTAAGATATATATTGAAACAAATTTGGTGTTGAATTATGAAAAATGTCATTTTATGATTAATCAAGGCATCATTCTAAACATGTAATTTTATTTAGCAGCATAAAAGTTGATAAAGAAAATCTGGATCTAATTATGAACTTACCTTACGCTACCAACATTAGGGAATTACGATCACTTCTCAAACATACAAGATTTTATTGCAAGTTTATTAAATATATTTTTAAGATTGCTATACCATTGTCAAAGTTACTGCAAAAAGATCTTCCATTTGAATTTAAAAGGGAATATTAAGAAGCTTTTGAGAAACTCACAGCATTATTGACAAGTATGTCAATTATGTAACCACCAAATTCGGACCTTCCATTTAAGATCATGTCTGATGCTAGCAACTATGCAGTGGGAGTTGTTTTAGGCCAAATGATTAGGAAACAAAGTCATGTCATCTATTATGCTTCAAGAACACTGGATATTGCATAGTGTAATTACTCTACAATTGACAAGGAGTTTTTAGCAATTGTTTTTGCTTTAGATAAATTTAGAACTTATTTGTTTGGCCTTAAAGTTATTGTGTATTTTAACCGTATAGCATTGAAATACATTTTGGCAAAGAAAAAGTACAAAATGAGGTTGATACAATGGACTTTTCTACTTCAAGATTTTTGATTTGGTAATAAGGGATTGAAAAGGAGTAGAAAATCCAATAGCAAACCTTTTAAGCAGTTGATAAGGGATAAAGATATTTTACCTATTTTTGAAAATTTTCCTTTAAGTATTTGCTCTAAATGAAAGATATGTTCCATGATACATATAACTTATTAATTATGCAGTTACTAGAACTTTACATAATTAAATTAGTAAGTCTAGGAAGGAAAAGATAAGGAATTCGGAAAAAATATTATGTTTGGGATGAACCATACATGTGGAAGTTTTGCTTTGATCAAGTTATTAGACATTATGTGCTAGAAGATGAACATTATTCTAAGCTTTTTTTCACAATTATGGATGTGGTGGTTACTTTGGTCTCAAACAAACTACTAGAAAAGTTTTGCATAATGGTTTGCATTGAGCGACTTTGTTTAGGAATGCTTATGTGTTTTTGTAAAAGTTGTGATAGATGCCAAAAGATAGGTACATTATCTCATAGAAATGAAATGTTTTAAACACCAATTCTTATCGTTGAGATATTTGATGCATGGGGAATTGATTTTATGGCCCCTTTTCCTACATCTCGTGGTTTTTCTCACATACTCTTAGCAGTTGATTGTGTTTTAAACTGGGGGTAGCAAAAGCCACTAAGACTGATGATTCTGCAGTTGGGGTAGGTTTTAGAAAGTCTAATATTTTCAATATGTTAAGAGTTCCACAAGCCATTATTAGTGATCAAGGGAGTCACTTTTGTAACAAAGTAGTGACAACTTTGTAAAAAAGTATAAAGTGCATCATTGAGTAGCTATCGCAAATAATCCACAAACAAATGAACAAGTGTAAGTATCAAATAGCAAACAAAAGTTAGTTTAGAAAAGATGGTAAATTCGAGAAGAAAGGATTGAAGTTTATGTTTAAACAATGCTCTTGGACTTACTGTACAACCTACAAAACACCGATAGGAATGTCTCCTTACTGATTGGTTTTTAGTAAAGCTTGTTATTTACTGGTAGAAATTAAACATAAATCTTATTGGTATTATCATTGCAACATGGATTTGGAAAAAGTTGGAGAGGCAAAGAAATTGAAATTATAAAAGTTAGAGAAACAAAGGCTGGGCGTTTATGAGAATTCGAGAATTTAAAAAGAGAAAACCAAATTGTTCTATGATAATATGATCTTGAGGAAGCAATTTGAGGTAGAAAAGAAAGTGTTATTATATAATTCTCGATTAAATCACATGCCAAGGATGTTACTTTTCTAGATGGATTGGTCCTTTTATTGTCACTAATGCGTTTCCTTATGGTGTAACATAAATAAAGAGTTTAGATACAAGAAAGCTCTTCAAGGTGAATAGACAAAAATTGAAACCATTTTATGAGGATATGATAGGTTCAAGTGTGATGCATATTGATTTGACACTTCCCTAATACACAAAATATTAAGACAAAAAATATCTTTTGAGCATAAACAATGTTGAACAATTGTCTTTGGAAGGAAACCCAAATATGATGATTTTTATTAGTTATGTTGAACAACTGTCTTTGGAAGGCAACCCGAATATTATGATTTTTATTAGTTTCATTTTAATTATTTATAGATTTAATTTGTTTGGTTTTGTGTAATGTTTTATTAGTGTAAAGGAAAAATTAGTTCTTAAATGCGATAATACTACAATTTCTAAGGCGAGGTCACACCTTATGTTACTCAGGTTAGGGTAGCAATGGTCTTAAGTTCCAGAATACCAAAATTCCTAAGGCGAGATCACATCTTACGCGATTCAACTTTTTGGAATGAAATCTCTTAAATTCCAAAATACTAACAATCATAACAAGATCATGCCTTGTAGATATTAATGACTATTTTATTTTAAGGAATTTTTATTCTTTAAAAATAAAATAAAAATAAAAAGAGAAAAAAGATGAGTTATTAAAAAGATCCTATTGAATCAAGTGAGTTTGAATTGATTTAAATTAAAATTTGTGTGGATACATTTGTATGATTTCCTCCAATTTGTTTAACCTGAAAACTTTTTTTTCCATACCTTTACCTAAGCCACATTACAACCCTTATCAAATACCTTTGATTCGCGCATTAAATTCATGTTTGTTAGCAATGGATGTATGATTCATAAGCAAGCTTATATTAATAACTTCCTATGCTTTGATTTTAGGGCTTAATGAACTTTAAACACTTTGACTATATAGAGTGAAATCCATAAGAGCATGTTAAGTCTTATTTCATTTTATTTTGATGGAATTAATGAGATGTTATGCTTTCATCTAAAAATTTATCCTATCAGTGATTTTTCTCTCAGTTGTTATTTTATCTTAAAGCTTTAATGTGTATTAGCTTTTAGTATATTTTTGGATAACATGAAAGAAAAAGAGAAGTTTTTATAAGGATGATTGATATATTGAATTATTTCATGCTTGAGGACAAGCATGAGTTTAGTGTGGGAGAATTTGGTAAGATGTGATTTGATTATTTTAATTGAACTTATCTCTTCTATTTTGGATTGATTTTGATGCTTAATTAATAAAATAAATATTTGTTTGGTTTTAGGAGATGACAAGTAGAAATTGGACTAAATTGGAGCACTGTTTGTCAAAGTCACAAATTTTGGAAAAAAAATGACAAATTGCTACAGTGGATAAGGAGAGATCACTCCTAAAGTCAACTTCATTACAAGAGTTTTAGTTTAATTAGGAGAATATTCCTAGCCCTATTATATAGGGATTTGGATTTGTTTAAAAGATAATCTCTAGAATATTAAAATAAGTTAAGTTTTTTAGTAAGACAGAAGAAAAAAAATGTCACATACCTTCTCCATAATTTTCTTTCATTTTTATTTATGTTTTCTCTTCGACTTTCATCTTTTCATCAATTTTTTATGTTAAAAAACTAGCAACGTGTGGCTAAATCTAAATTTTCTAGTTCAATGGGATTCAAAACTCTATTTTTAACCTTATGAGTTTTTATTCAAAACCTAGATTTTTATTTTAGTTAAAGTATATATTGTTTTATGTTCTTATATTTCAAGAATAATTAATATTGATTAATCTAATATATTAATTTGACGTTGATTATTCTATAGTTGTCCATGAATTCAATGATTGTAAAAATCATGTATGATTGGTAAAATTACCAAACAAGTTATTTTATGAATTTGCACATTTAGCTTAAAATAGAAACAAGAAAACTAAGTTTAATAATTATAGCTATCTCAGTTATTTAATTTAGCATTTAGTCTTTTTCATTAAGCTTATCGCTATTATTTAATTGATATGGAATGCTATCATATCTAATCAATTTTAAAGTATGCTTTGGTTTGAATGTTGAATTTGAACCAATTAATTTAAGATAGAAAAGAGACTTATTATGATTATCATAATATGTTTCGGACTAACTGCTTAAATTTTGAAGATTATTATTTTTAGACTAATGATTATAGTTATAATTAGATGAGATAGTCCCCTTAAATCAGAGTTATGTAATAATAAATTTCTCACTTTAATATTAGTTGACTTATTTTGATTCCTTGTTAAATTTACTTTATAATAATCATAAACCCATATTTTGTTTTGTCAACTGAAATTAAAAAACTAATTTTTAGTTCTCTTAAGATTCGACCTAGTTCCACGACTACTGCAAGAATTTAGTGAAAATAATTACTTTTAAGGGCTTTAATAACCTGCTGAAAATGCTATATCATAGTTGATATAAAACTTTTATATACTTCTAATCAATAAATTGGCCCCACTGTCATTGTATGTCATGTGGCATAGTAGCACCTACGTAACTTATTTTAAAAACTTAAATTTAGTAATTATTTTTTAGTTAATTCAATTATTTTACAACAATAATTATGTTACTGAATTGTGAATATTATTTATTGTTAATTGTATCAAAAACCCTAATCAACTTAATTGGAAATAAAACCTAATTTCCATTTGTATGAAACCTTAATTTTGTTTCAAGTTTTTATACCTCTCTTCTCTCTAGTTTCGCACCTTTACTCTCTTAAGTTTATCTCTCTCTTTGATTTATCTCTCTCATCCCCATCTCCTTATTCCATTATAGCTCTAATATGATAATGAACTAGACATGAAATTTGGGCTATATTACTTGAGGTAATCATACATGTATTCTTATTAGATAATACAATGGAATCGTGACAAGAAGATTAAGAATATGGAAGAAGATATTGGTTTATGCCTTCTATGATGGTTCTTGTTTCATGGCTTTTTGAATTATGATGCGGGAAAGAGTGTGCATCCCATATTGCTTTTTTGTTAAGTACTCTACTCCCTGTAAATGGGTTTGAGCTTTGATTGAGTATTATAAAGTGAATCTTTTGGGTCTTCGAGAGAATAAGCCTAACAAACTTCTAACTTTGGTTACGCAATGATTGAATTAGTGAGAGATACAGGTCAACAAGTGACATAGAACCCACTAATGGATCCAAGAGAGAGAAACTAAAGATAAGAGAGATGTAAATCAAGGCAACTTGATAAAACGCTCATTCATGTTTTACGGGATTGTACTCGGGTCACTCTTTCTGGCAGCAATTTCTTGTGACTATGGTGAGTGAGGATTTTTTTGGTCAGGAGGTAGGCCACTGGCTCCATACTAATATTCAGCATCATGTGCATATTCAACAGGTCCTGTGGGCTACTATTTTTGGAGTGGCATGTTGGTTTTTATGGAAATGGAGGAATAACAGTATTTTTGAGCCGGAATTTACTTGGCCTAGTAATGGGCATTATATTGTCATGGCTTATACGCATTCAATTCTTAGAGCGACTGCGCTGGAAAATAGGCTCTTTTCGTCTCAGGACCTGCCTAGGGGATCGATGGTTGGATGGACTCCTCTTCTCGATGGTTGGATTAAGTTAAATACGGATGGGGTCGTTCAACTGGGCTCTAATCTTGCTTCTGCTGGAGGTCTCTTTCAGAATTGTCAGGGGAACTGGTGCGAGGGATTTCTCCAGCGACTTGGCATCGGCACCCCTATTCTGGCGGAACTCACCGGGGTGTATTCTGGGTTGACTCTGGTCTGGGATTGGGGTTACCGACTTGTGCTGCTGGAAGTGGACTCCCTTGAGGTCGTTAACATTCTTTCGTCTTCCCCTTTTGTTTTGATTGAGTTTTCTGTTTTGGTGACAGGTATTCGTGACTTGCTTCGTCGTGACTGGGTTATTCATCTGCAACACACGCCTCGTTAGGGGAACCGATGTGCAGACTCTTTGGCCTCTCTAGCCTCAGTCTCAGCGCTGGGCCTTCACTTACTGCGAGAGCCTCCCTGGAGCCTTTTGGATGATTTCCACCGAGACAAGCAAGGATTCCTTTACCCTTCGAAGGGGATATTAGATTATTGGAGCTAGTCTCTTTTTGTTTTCTTTTCTGTGTAAAAAAAAAAATCAAAGTTTAAGGACCAATTATTTTTTTTCTAAAAAACAACTAGTTCATTAAAATAGGTATTCACAGCAAGGTGACAATTTAAAGCAAATTTAGCTCCCTTCCAGTCCTCCTACTCTATGACTTGGAATCGACCTAAAAGGGACTTGTACTCGATTTTTAAATACCAATGTCTCATCTTTTCATTTTAATAATTTCGGCCCCATTTGTTGTCTTTTATTTCTTTATATTTTATAGAAGAAAATTCAAATTGGATTATTAAAATAATGGGATTGAGATTCATTAGGGTTGACAATTATACATTGGCGTTCGCTATAAACTGAAATATCGTGCAAAAGATAAGAGTTGCCTTTTTACCAAATGCGAGCATTGGAAGATGGAATTTGCGAATTGCAAAAAATCGGTGTCATAATTGGAAGATGGAATTTGCCTTTTTTTTTTTATATAATTAAATCCTTAAAAAATGGTGTCGTAATTGAAAGATGGAATTTGCAAATTGCAAAAAAACGGTGTCATAATTGGAAGATGGAATTTGCAAATTGCAACTTGTTAGGCTATATTTAAGTTAGGATTGTTTAGAAAGAAGTTTTACGATAAAATAAAATGAGATAAAATTTTATTTTAAATAATAAAAAATAAAAATTTTAATTTACAAAATTTAAAAAATTATAAAATAATATACAACTTTATATTATATTATATTATAAATTTTTTATTTAAATAATATTTCATTATATTACATTTTAAAATAATTGCTTTACTTCAAAACTAAAGATAGCCTTTGGCGCAAAGACACTGGGAACACCCAGGTGATTCTACAGCCTTCTTGGTGCTTCGTCAACACTATCGTTTCGCTCGCGTTCCTCCTCTCAGAAAGAGCGAACACTATCCAACACAGACTTCTCATAACAATCCCAAAAAGATTCTGTTCCTCATCTTCCTCCCAAGAAATGGCCTCAAGGAGGCTCGCAAGGTGGGCTATGGTCGCCGTTAAAACATCTTCGCCAGCATCGAACCTGTCCCTCCGATGTCCCTTCACAGTCTCACGTGCACGCGCCTCCGCCTCCGCTGCTTCTTCTCTGCTTGTTAACTCTTCCGACGCTTTGTCCTCACCTCATCTTGGTAATGTGATGCTGACCAACTTTTCTACGCTCAAATTTGCTCGCTTCTTCCACTCTTCTACCCCGTGTTACTCTGCGAGTAACTCCTCTCAGGTCTATCTTCATCATTACTTTTATTATTCATCATTCTTGCTTTTATTTTCCTTTTGATTATGAACTTGAATTAGTTGAGGAATAATTTTTTTTTTTTTTTGTGATTCTATGTCTAAATTCTTGTTGGATAGTTACTGTTAAAGACCTCTTGTACTAATCTGCTTGAACTTGAATTACTCTGTGAAAGGTTTGGAATATGCTAATATGGACTAAGGTTGTAGAAGTTTGGCTTAAACTCGATGGCTGCCAAAGCGTTTGATTTTTGCCATTGGGATTGTTCTGAAAAACACTTGCCACACTTCTTTTGACTGTACATCTGATGAATCTTAATTATTTCTGAGCTCAGCTTTGACGTTTATTAGATTTAATTTTAAAAGACTTTCCTAAACGTGAACAAAGTTTTTTGAGAATTTAGAGAATGACAAGCTTCCATGAGAATTTGAGGAGCAGGATATAGGCTACATGAAACCAGACTTGGACATTGGAGTAGTAAGCATGCGTAGTGTCATCTTATTGTGGCTTTTTTGCCAAGTCATACACCATTCGTTCAGTAGGACCAGGATGTTTTTTAGTTCCATTTGAAATCTGGTTAGATTTTATGGGAGGAACACTTTCACCTGTCATTGGATAAGAATGGTTTGGGTCTTACTTTTTGATGATTTTAGCCTCTAGTTGTCTTAGCCTTTCTTTTGTGTTAGGCTAATCAATCAGAGTTCACTGAGATGGCATGGGAGGGCATAATTGGTGCAGTAGATGCTGCGCGAGTTAATAAACAACAAGTGGTAGAAACTGAGCATTTGATGAAAGCCCTGCTAGAGCAAAAGGATGGATTGGCTAGGAGGATATTCACAAAGGCTGGGGCTGATAACACATCAGTCTTGCAAGCTACTAATGACTTCATTTCGAAACAACCAAAGGTGTGGTTTTTAGTGTAATGATGCACCTGGTGTGGTGCTGGTCGACCACACACTTTGTTTATTTAAGATTAGACTAATATGTCTTTATTTTCATAGGTGATGGGTGACACTAGTGGCACTATAATTGGCGTACATCTTGGATCCCTATTGGACAATGCTAGAAAGCACAAGAAAGAAATGGGAGATGATTTTGTGTCAGTAGAACATATTGTGTTAGCATTTCATTTGGATAAAAGATTTGGGCAACAATTATTGAGGGGCCTCCAGCTCAGTGAGAAGAACTTGAGGGAAGCCATTCAGGCAGTTCGTGGAAGTCAAAGAGTAACTGATCAAAGTATGAATCTTCATATTCTTATTCTTGAAGTCCCTATTGTTCTATAAAGAGATTACGTGCATGAGTTGAATTGCATCACTAGTTGTGGAATATATTAAAGTAATGAATTTAGGAAATTGTATATAGAGAGTTGAAAACTCTTGCTAGCAGTTCACTCTACTTTAAAAGGGCTTAGCTTTGCATTTTGCGCCTGCTCAAGGCTTGTTAATTTCTGTATGACATGCGTAAACATCTTTTTAATGGGTTATTCTACATTCTTTACGTGAATATCAAATCTCAGTTAAAAATTTTGCATTGACTTTCCTTGTTTGTCTGTTTAATTCTAAGCCTGTTGTAAATTTTTACTTTGTCAATGTACCAAGATCCTGAAGGGAAATATGAGGCTTTGGAAAAATATGGGAACGACTTGACTGAGCTTGCTAGGCGTGGCAAACTTGATCCCGTAATAGGAAGAGATGATGAAATTCGGCGGTGCATCCAGATATTATCTCGGAGAACCAAAAATAATCCAGTAATTATTGGTGAACCTGGTGTAGGGAAAACTGCAATTGCTGAGGGGTATGTTCATATTTGATTAAGAAGTTCATTGTGACGACTTAAATGTTAAGTACAAATATTTTCAGTAAATCGATGGTTTTATATTGTTTCTTGTATCTTCTCCAGAAGAAGTATATTTAGTGAGAGTAGTTGCTATTATTTGGAAACTTGTTTTGAATTAAGTGCCAGAAATTAGTTTGGTCATTTCATTTACTCTCTTGGTCAGTGGTTACTCGATGCAATTTATTTATGCATAGGGAGAGTTTGAAGTTATCCTGTTTGCAACTAAGATCAGGTTGATGTATTTACTTATGGAAGAGCTAAAATGAACTTCTTTTAGTTCTTCTAGTTGTGTGTTTCTAATTTTCTTTGCCAAGCAATCTAGTATAGATGAATCTTTTCGAGGTTGATATCTTAAACTGATGTACTCTACATGTCAATCTCTTTATTATTTATTCTTTTGATCTCTCTGATGAAATTGTTCTATTGGTTTGTAGACTAGCTCAAAGGATTGTGCGTGGTGATGTGCCAGAACCATTATTGAATCGAAAGGTTATAGTTCTTGTTCTGATTTTTTCTGTAGAACTTCCTGATGTTATTCGTAGGCATTTTATTTGGTTTGAAACAAACTTGTGCTACTTCGCTTGGGAACTGTAACGTTTCTGCATTTCATTTAGCTCTTCTGGTTAACTCTTCCCTCATGATGAGGAAAGGAGTAACAATTTCAGCATTTAATTCAAGGAATATTATTTTTGTTAAAGAACTAATCTTCTAATTTGTATTAATGTTGGATCTGGATTATATAGAATGTGTGACAAAATATTTTATTAACCAGTCACGTCATTTCAAAGCTTTCTTTTTTGGTGTTCCATGCAATGTTTTTGTTGACACTGAAAGTGTAGTCCTGACTATTGATAATGGTACTTCACTTGTACAGTTGATCGCTTTAGACATGGGTTCACTAGTAGCTGGTGCCAAGTATCGTGGAGACTTTGAGGAAAGACTAAAAGCTGTGCTTAAGGAGGTTACTTCATCAAATGGGCAGATCATATTATTCATTGATGAGATACATACTGTTGTTGGTGCAGGTTTGGTCCTACTTCTCTCAGTTGTCTTTTTATAAAGAGATTTTCATTAAGTAAGATTGTGAATGTGAATGATTTGCTCCAAGATGAATATGCTAATGTACAAATACATAGCTAAATAATTATGTGGATACTTTTGATTGCATGCCTACTAGCAATCTCAATTCAACATCTCAAATGACTCGTGTGCTTTTTTTTCTGTGGTAAAATCATGCTTATTGATTGATTGATTGATTGTAGTTGATTATAAAATCATGCATATTGATTGATTGATTGATTGTCGTTGATTAAGTTTCCTATTATATTAGAATATCCCATAAATCATGATACTAGAGTATCCCTTAAATTATTAGATTACATATTATATTAGAATCATTAGTTTCTATTTACATTTCCTATTCAAATTCTAAGATGGCATCAGAGGTAAGGTAGGCTCCTTGGATCAAGTTGTTTCCAGCCTTCATTGCTGCAAACATATCTTTGTTTTTTCTCTTTTGGTTCAGCCTTCATTTCTGCACCCTATTTCCTTCTTTCCATTTCAGCTTTCATGGCTTTCTCTTCCCTATTTTACCTCTTTCATATTAGCCGCTATTGCTGATTATTGTACTCTAAAGCAGGGCATTTTTCCTGCCTTTATTGTTGGAATTGTCTAAGGATTAGCATCCTTGTAATGAGAAGAAAATGCCAAAAGTTGAAGAAGCAAGCAATATCACTACTTCACAATTGGAAGGGGCTACTCGATTCCAACAACTAGGGGAATCAATATCACAAAATCCGAGTAATTTTAACTAAGAAGAGATTGAGAGGGTGAGATCTCTTATAAACAGCTATGAAAAGCGTTTAGGTACTTGTTCTTTGGCTTATTCAGGTAAGTTTCCATTTTCCTTTGGATTAAATGCCTCAAATACAAACTTTACCAAACTCTTGGGTCATGGACTGAGGAGCTACCTACCATATGATCCATTCATCCATATGTTTCTCAACCTACTCTCCGTTTCTAAGTAGTAGAAAAATAGCCATCGCCTATGGATCTTTAACAACTATAGCAAATGGAGAGGATGTTAAGATAAGTCTATTGGTAACTCTTAGAAATGTTCTTTATGCTAGACTATCAATTAACCTTGCTTCCACACAAAAACTCACCCAAGATTTATGTTGTAATGTGATTTTTCATAGTAGTCATTGTGTATTTCAGGATAAGGACTTGGGGAGGATGATTGGACTTGCTAGAGAATGGGATTGCCTTGGCTATCTTGAAGCATTTAGTTAGTCAAACATAACTAAGGGTAGATTATCCCATTTTTTCATATCAGATTCTGTTGCATTTACTAAAGAAAATTTTTTGTTTGACCATTATGGGTTAGGACATCCATCATTTTGAATTATTAAGATTATGTTTCCCTCTTTGTCACAAATCTTGATGCAAATAAATTTCATTGTGAGGTATGTGAACTTACTAAACACAATTGTGTACCTTTAGGAGCTCTATACCTTTCTATCTTATTTATAGTGATATTTGGGGTCCATCTATTGTTTCTAGTATTTCTAGGGCAAGACGGTTCGTTTCTTTCATTGATGATTGTACTCATGTTATCTAGATTTTTCTACTCAAAACATAAATCTAATGTTAGTACCATACTCCCAAATTTTTTCTCCATGATCAGAAATCAATTGGGACCTTTATCAAAAGTTTTATGATAGATAATGTTAAAGATTATTTCAATCAAGTTCTTACCCTATACTTTTAGAAAGAAGAAATAGTTCGAGTCATTTTGTGTGTATACTCTACAACAAACTATGGTAGGAAAGGAAAATGGTCATCTCCTTGAAAAGACTTGAGCCCTGTTATTTCAGAAGAATATGTCTAAGGCGTTTTGGGGGGAAGTAGTTCTTACAGCTACTCATCTCGTAAACAGATTGCCTTCTTGAGTCTTGGGTCTCAAAAGTCCTATGGATGTCCTCTTAGCGTTTTACCAGAATTTAATCACTACCAACAATCTTGTTCATAGAATTTTCGGGCATGTGTCATTTGTTCATGTTCATAATAGAAGAAAATTAGATCCTAGGGCTCTGAAATGTGTCTTTGTGAGCTATTCTTCGACTATAAGAGGGTATAAGTGTTACCACCCTCTGTCTATGTCTCAATAGATGTCACATTCAATGAACAAAATTTGTATTTCAACAATTCTTATCTTTAGGGGGAGAATTTGATTAGGAAAGGTAAGGAAAGTTTTTTGCTTGATCTAATGCCTGTGTCCAATTCTACAAAACCAATCATATCTACGTATTCATCCTGTCTAAACCATATGCCATAACAACCATATGACACAATGCCTAAACGACCCATATTTGAACCCATTCCTGAAGCACCAAATGAACCACAAGAAAAATATGATTTTGCCTATGGAGTGAGAGATCTGACAAAGGCAAGGTGTTCACAAGAAAGAAGACGGTTGTTCCTGAACCTACGCAAGTCCAAGAGTCTAACTCAGATTCTTTACATGAGGTAACAATTTCTAACCCTGCATTACAAAATGAAATTGAAGTTCATTGGATAATGATCATCTGGACATTCCTATTACTATCAGAAAAGGAACCAGAGTGTGTACAAAACGACCAATATACCCTCTTGCATTTTTTTGTCATTTAAAAATTTTTCATCCTCTCTCAAAGCCTTTCTTGTGAGCTTCAATACCATTACCATTCCTATCACCGTAGCTGAGGCTTTGTATAATGAAAAATGGAAACAAGCTATGAATGTGGAGATGGAGGCATTGGAAAAAAACAAAACTTGGGAATTAGTGAAGTTAATTGTAGGAACGAAATTAGTGGTTCTTAAGAGGATATATACAGTGAAATATAGGGCAGATGTGTTAGTTGAAAGATGCAAAGGCGTGGCTGGTAGCAAAAGGTTATACTTAGACTTATATTATTGATTATTTAGAGACTTTTTCTCTTGTTGCAAAGTTGAAACGGTTCGAGTATTATTGTCATTAGCATCTAATTATGGTTAGGAATTGCAGCAATTTGATGTCAAGAATGCATTTTTGCCTGGATATGAAGAGATTTACATGTGAGTTCCATCAGGTTATGGAAAGAATTTGGTTGCTCATATGGTGTGCAAGTTGAAGAAGGCACTAAATGACTTTAAGCAATCACCTTGAGCATGGCTCGGAAGATTTGCATGAGTTATGTTGTCTATGAGTTACAAACAAAGTCAAGATCATACATTTTTTTATCAAATACTCTCCTTAAAAGGGAGTTAGAGCTCTTCTAGTTTATGTTGATGACATATAATGATGGGAGATGATGATAAAGAGAAACCGAGTCAATGATTAGTTAAAGAATCTGAGATTAAGTCATTGGGAAGGTTGAAGTATTTCCTTGGAATTGAAGTTGAATATTCTTGGCATGGAATTTTTATGGGATAACCATTTTTGAAGTGCCAAACCTTTTGAGATTTTTTCAATTCAGTGCCTAATCTCTTTTTTTTTCAATTGAGTGACCAACCTTTAAAATCCTTAACATTTAAGTTGAAAAAGTTAGTTCCGTTGCTAATTTATTGACGTAGCTAACAGAAGCCCATTTATACATGAACTGTAGCTGTCCAAATGGAAAAAATTAGCCAACCAAACAAATAACCCATAACCCACATGGTTACCCAAACCCACACAATTTCCTATAACTCATCTAAGTTTACCCAAATTCACCTAAATTTATTTTACTTAACAAGAAAAACCCTAAATACGTTTTCTCTACATTCTCGTTCGTCCGGAGACGCTCGTCTTTGTTATCTAGATACATTGTATGAACGTTATTTTGTATAAGGTGAACACGAGTTGTACCATTTCTATCTCATCTTTGTAGATCGGACCGGTCCAACGTGCTTTCACCTAATCATTTTGGGAGCAGACACTCTGCTCCAACACCAGAAGCGCAGTTGCTAGTTGTAGGCTTTATGCACTTCCAAGGAGCCTTATTCAATTAAGCCTGCCTCACTTTTTACATATGTTTAGGATTAATCATGTACAAGATCAAACTTTGTATGAGGATTTTGTGTCTTTGCTAGATTCTAGTGTAAATAGTTGTAACTATCTTCAACCAATTGCAAGATTTGAAAGAATTGGACGATCCCATATAGCTGTCAAACTCAAAGAATGACCTGTTAAAAGATGGTTAAAGTATTCATGAAAGAAGTTATCAAGGTAATCATGAAAGAATTTATGTTAAATTGGATGGAAATGGAGGGATTGAGAAGATGGTGTAGGCTAACTTAATGGGATTTGCTGAGACATGCATTGAAAATGTTTCACTTTCTGGGTCATCAGTCAAGAGCTCTGGTCTGGTGAAGAGGAGATGAAGTAGGTAGAATGGTAAACTTAGATGGGTTATGGGTAACCAGGTGGGTTATAGGTTATTTGTTTAGTTGGCTAATTTCTTTCACTTGAACAGCTACAAGTCTATGTATCAATGGGCTTCAGTTAGCCACATTAACAAATTAGCAACGAAACTAACGTTTTTAACTTAACTGTTAAGATTTTCGTAAGTTGGTCACTCAATTAAAAAAAATTAATTTGGGTACTAGATTGAGAAAATCCCAAACGATTGGGCACTTTCAGTAATAGTTTTCCTAATTTTTATCTTTTAACAAAAGTATGGTATAAATCTTCTCAATGAAACAGGCAAGACAACATGCAAACCTGCAAGCACTCTTGGAAAAGTAGAGGATATTACAGTAGACAGAGAGATGTATCGACATGTAGTAGGAAGAATATTTTTTCTGTCTCACACACGACCGGATATAGCATAATAAATGTAATTAGTTTGTTTATGCATAGTCCGAAGGAAGTTCATATGTAAGCAACTCAAAGAGTAATATCTTAAAGGAACACCATGGAAGGGTATTTTGTTCAAAAGAAATAGAGGTTTGGTTCTTGAGGCATACACTCATGCTGATTATGCTAGATCTATTTTCAGTAGAAGATCAATTTGAAGATATTGTATTTTTCGTGGTAGGAATCTTGTGAATTGGACAAGCAAAAAATCAAGGTGTGGTGGCTTGCTCAAGTGCAGGGACTAAATTTTGGGGATGGTTCAACATGTGTATGAATTACTCTAGTTGAAGACTATTCTTGAAGATTTGAAGATTTAGTGGGATAGCCCTATGAGACTATACTACGACAGCAAATCTGCAATCAACATAGCTTATAACCTAATTCAACATGATCGAACGAATCATATTGAAATTCATAGGCACTTTTATCAAGGAAAAGTTAGAGAATGGATTAATTTGTACACTATATGTATCTACTCATGGTCAATTGGTTGACATTCTCACCAAAGGTTTGAGCGGCTCAATTTTTAGACTATTGTATCCAAGCTATTCACCAGCTTGAGGGGAATATAGCAAAATCATGTATATTGATTGATTGATTGCATTTGATTACATTTCTTATTATATTAAAATATCCCATAAATCATGGGATTAGATGTATTAAAATCATTAATTTTCATTTATATGTATTAGAATTGTGTATATAAGCTTTGCCTTTTGTAAACATTGAATATATACAAAAAATACAGTT
Organism: Erythroxylum citrifolium; assembly: GCA_026284465.1. NCBI lineage: Eukaryota > Viridiplantae > Streptophyta > Magnoliopsida > Malpighiales > Erythroxylaceae > Erythroxylum > Erythroxylum citrifolium. Next base: position 23,058,147 of record JANKOE010000008.1, on the reverse strand, counting down.
CCTATTCAAATTCTGAGATTTTCTTATGTTGTGGAAAACTTGATGCGGGGCCTTTTCTTACTGTGATTCTATAGGGGCTACAAGTGGGGCGATGGATGCTGGGAATTTGTTGAAACCAATGCTTGGACGAGGTGAGCTGCGATGTATAGGAGCAACAACATTAAATGAGTATCGAAAATATATTGAGAAGGACCCAGCACTTGAACGTAGGTTTCAACAAGTATTCTGTGATCAGCCGTCTGTTGAGGATACCATATCCATTCTTCGTGGATTGCGTGAACGGTATGAGTTGCATCATGGTGTTAAGATTTCAGACGGTGCTCTTGTTTCAGCAGCTATTCTAGCAGATAGATACATCACTGAACGCTTTTTACCTGATAAAGGTAAGCCCAGCTTCACTATGCAGTATTCAATATCATAAGCATAACAAGTTCTTACTACACCTGTTACTACTCATCTTTCCCTATATAAAATGAACTAAGTTCGGATTCTTTAATTTGAAATCTTGGATTTTTTATGCTTTGCGTTGTGCCCATAATAATTTAAGAACATATAAATTCTTTGACTTAACATTCTGAAGCTGTTTTTGTTTTCTCTTTTCTAAATATTCTTTGTAGTGGCTGATATGTTATCTTAAAGGCTGAAACAATCTTTTCAATTTCTCGTGGTTCCCCTAACTGGATTGATTGATATAAAAAAGAACACGGAAGCACTTGGAAATATCTACAAGTTCTCTAGTCAGTCTTTTGTTTGGCAACTCGGTTCTTCTATATGACTGATTGGATATTGTTCCAACAGCATGTTAGATTAGCAGTCAATGTGGGGTTTTGACGGCTGCTTTGAGCTTTCTAATAACCTCTTCCCATGCAGCTATTGATCTCGTTGATGAAGCTGCAGCAAAGCTCAAAATGGAAATCACTTCCAAGCCTACGGAGTTGGATGAGGTAGATAGAGCTGTTCTGAAATTAGAGATGGAGAAGCTGTCCCTGAAAAATGACACTGATAAGGCATCTAAAGAGAGGTTAAGCAAGATTGAAAATGATTTGAATGTACTTAAACAGAACCAGAAAGAACTGAATGAACAGTGGGATCGGGAAAAGTCTCTCATGAATTGCATACGATCAGTCAAAGAAGAGGTAATGCTTTTCTTTTACTGAGATTTAAATGTCTAGTTATCCTTGCAGTATTCCCTAGATTCTATGCATCTGGTATCCATATTTGTAGATTGATAGAGTCAACTTAGAGATGGAAGCTGCTGAACGTGAATATGACCTGAATCGTGCTGCTGAGCTGAGATATGGAACTCTAATGTCCCTCCAACGGCAGTTGGATGAGGCTGAGGAAAACCTTGCTGAGTTCCGAAAATCTGGTAATTCTTTGCTACGAGAAGAGGTTACTGATCTTGATATTGCTGAAATTGTGAGCAAATGGACTGGTATACCTATGTCAAACCTTCAACAATCAGAAAGAGAAAAGTTGGTCTCATTAGAAGAGGTTCTTCATAAGAGGGTAGTTGGTCAAGATATTGCTGTAAAATCAGTGGCTGATGCAATCCGACGCTCAAGGGCCGGATTATCTGACCCTAATCGACCTATAGCTAGTTTCATGTTTATGGGTCCTACTGGGGTTGGCAAAACAGAGCTTGCTAAGGCCTTAGCTGGCTATCTCTTTAACACAGAGAATGCTCTTGTAAGAATAGATATGAGTGAATACATGGAAAAGCATGCAGTATCACGCTTGGTTGGGGCTCCACCTGGATATGTTGGTTATGAGGAGGGAGGACAGCTGACAGAAGTGGTTCGTCGAAGGCCATACTCTGTGGTGCTGTTTGATGAAATTGAGAAAGCACATCATGATGTCTTCAACATCCTGTTACAGTTGCTGGATGATGGAAGGATAACTGATTCTCAGGGAAGGACAGTTAGTTTTACCAACACGGTTATAATAATGACTTCAAACATTGGCTCCCATCTGATACTTGAAACGCTACGTAATACACAAGACAGCAAGGAAGTTGTTTATGATATCATGAAACGTCAAGTTGTTGAGTTGGCGAGACAAACATTCCGTCCAGAATTCATGAATCGAGTTGATGAATATATTGTTTTCCAGCCTTTGGACTCCAAACAAATCAATAAAATCGTTATGATTCAGGTAAACAATCTTCACCCTGAAAATATTTATGCTTTGATAAATGATATGATATTTTCTCCATAACTAACTCTATAAATGAACTCCTATAGCATTTGAAATTCAAGAGTCTGTTCTTTTAACGTTTTTTTTTGGTGGAATTTACCAAATTCTTCCATTCTCTTGGTGAAGCATCATCTGTGTGAAAAATCTCTTTCAGATGCTTGCACTATATTTTTCGTTCACGCCACAATGAATACTAAATGAAGCTTTAATATGAAATTTTCCATTGCCAGATGAACCGATTGAAAGAGAGACTCAAGCAGAAGAGTATTGATCTTAATTACACAAATGAAGCCATTGAACTTCTGGGAAATTTGGGTTTTGACCCTAATTTCGGAGCTAGGCCGGTTAAGAGGGTGATACAACAGTTAGTTGAGAATGAAATTGCAATGGGGCTATTGAGGGGAGAGTTCAATGAGGAAGATTCTGTCATTGTTGATGCTGATTTGTCGTCAGACCTTCCGCTACAGAATAAGTTACGTATAAAGAAATTAGAGAGTGGTGCTACAATACAAGCCATGGCAGTCAATGATTAGTATGGCTCTTTGAGTTGTGAATGTGCGGAAAAACTTTGCTCCAGTCCCACACAACTTCCTTTATTGAAAGCAAAACACCTCTTGTCTATGATGGGCTTGTGTTTAAATCATTGTATCAAAGTATGAGCAAGTGTCATAGTTAAGCAGAGCGTTCTGCGAAGTAGTTAGGTTATACAGTTTCTGTAAAGAGAGTTTTTATCACCTTACCGCAAATTGTGTGCAAGTGCAGAAATTACTAATATATTACGTGAACCATGAAATTGCTTCTTGCTGTTCCAAGGCCTGTGGAGAAGAGCAGAAAAGAGCGGGCAGGGTACTGGTTCAGGTTCTCATTGTTTTCACAGCTTATAGTGCGAGGAATATATGCATGTGCTTTATCTAAAAAAAAATTATATGCATGTGCTTTGTTTGTCTTTCCCTCTTGCTATAGTCCCGTTATGGTGGGATTTTTTTTAATACCATCAAGGCTTGGCCCATCGAAGTTGTTAGTAAAAAGTTTATGAATTAATCCATTTGACTTGTTAGCAAAGATAGGTGTAAGACGCCAGAACAACTATCTCTTGTTTTTACATAATTTCTTTTTTGTGTAGGATACTCCTGTTAACGATGTTTCTCTTGCATTATACTCACTTCCCAGTCGCTGTGAACAATTTGTTGGAATCATGCCTTTTAGGCGTAGTTGAAGTTCCTTGAGAATCCCCAAGCAGTTGAGATACTGGATTCCAAGAGTTCTGCACAAATTTAGCCTAGTGTTATTAAAGTAATCCCTGGAGACTTGAGCTACTATTCTGATGGTCAGATTGCAACCATAAAATTCCATTAAATGTACATAGAATTTGGTTTAGGTGTTACAGAATATGTTCAGCCTGGATAAATTTTTAGGATGAACAGAAACTCTCGTGAAAACATGAGATCTGTCCTGGAATCTGAGTCTAAATTTGAACTGGCCCAACAAAGTATAGTAAGAAACTTTCCCGAGATTTAATCGATAGTTTCTGCTGGCTATGTGTAAGTCGCCATTTATACAATTTTTGTATAAATAAGATATTAATGAGGAGAGCTACCCATACTATATGTAATTACAACCTGTAGTATCAAATGAATGGGAGTCAAATTCTGCCACCCTTGCCAATTCTTTGATGTCCTCGGGAAGTTGCTTTAACTACTTGACATTTACTAAACACTATATTTTACAGATACTTCGAATTTGTCAATTGATAGTATAACATGGTCAAAGATCACAATGTCTAGCGCGAGTTACCTTAAAAATCTGTTCTCTTTTAGGTTAAAAGCCATTGCATCTTTTCATTTCTACAAATCCTAGATTATGGAGTTTGATCGCTGAAGTGTTGGAAGTTTTAGCCCTTTATATTGAGTTCTTACCTTGAACTAGCGAGATATGGTAGGATTGATAACCTAATCATGACAAAAGATAACTTCCTTCCCACAAAAGCTGTTCTAACCTGGCCTGGCGATGGTTACAACACACTGATCTTATGATCTGGGACAAGGAGCTAACCTAGTGGTGTATGTAATAAATCCATCCCATTCAAGCGAGGAATCTAAGATCTAGAAAATTGGCCCGTCACCTACTTTCCACAACACAGCTTTGGTACTCGGATATGAAGAATCTAATCTAGGATGGAGACCTTTCTTATTTACTTTTATGGTACAATTATTAGCCAACTTTAGTAATCTTCCCATCTTACTTTATGTCGTGCTAACTTTTGACATTGACAAACATAAATATGTATGACTATATATACCACGATATACATGTACTAGTGTTTGCTACATCCCAATGTAGTATTATTTTGAAATAAATAACTAAGTAATGTTTATGTGTTGGATTTTTTCGTTTGTTATAAAACGTAAATAAAAAGAAAAGAAAAAGATTGCAGCTGCTAGTGCTACCCTTTGAAAAGGAAAAAAGTCTCACTAGGTTGTCCCCTTTAGAACGATGCCAATCCATGGTTAACTAGCTTAAACAAGGTCTTTAATAATCAAAATTTAAATGGGAAATCAGGTTTACATCTTGTTGTTTCTAGAAGCAGTAATTCACTGGCTCTGACTCTTTAAAAGCACTAATCTGCAGACTGTGGGGTGAACTTGAGCCCACGTAGTCACATCTCTGTCCTCTACAGTCGAACGTTGGAAACTATTTGCTTCACGCTTATTTTTCTTTTTCTTTAGTCTTTTCGTTTTCAGTTTATTTATTGGGAGGGCTATCGATAAACATTTTTCAATCACGACCACGAATAACGGTAATTAGTAACCCCACACAGTATTAAATGGTCCAACGCTCGTTGATTAGACGGAAAATGACTTTTCTTATCAGTTTTAGATGCAAATATGACGCATATGTTTTGCTCAATTTTTGGAATTTGTTAACAACATTTCCTGTCACGCATTTGCAAGGCAATCATCTAATGTAATTGAAGTTTGATGGGACTTCTTTGAAAACTATTCAGACATTGATACTGATAGATTATCCTATGTGCTTGAGATGACATTATCATTCAGTCACTTGACCTTATTGCTTTCATCACGGTATCAATACTTAATTAACAAACTTTATTAGAAAGCATACATTACAAACTTTTGAACCATGTTAAGAAATTTGATTTTGCAACATTTTGAAAGAGTTTATAAAACCAATTTATGGTTTGCATGCATGGTATATAGGTAATAAGATGAAATGTTACTATTTACACTGTTTCAGTAATGCATTTCACTTTCTTATCAACCCTTAGTCAGATGGTTACAGGAATAATCAAAATTATTCAGGTATCTGGTATTGTTAAACTATCTGAATCGAAAAAAACCTCTTTTTACTGTGACTTCTAGGTTAGTAGAATATTTCACCAATAAGCCTTAAGGGAGTTACACCATGAGTTTCTAGCCTATACACGTTTCAATTGATTTTGAGAACTAAATCTCTGTTAAAGATTAAGATCATACAAAGATGATTGCGCTTGAGGCTCCAAAGTTGAAAATGATTAATGGTATATGCATAACCATTTTCAGTCATACTATAAGGACAATGGACGATAAAGAAAGACCGAGTTTTCTGTTATGTCAAAGGAATACTCCATAGTTAATATCTGTTAAGTATCTAACCTAATTGAATATGTCAATTTATCAGTGGTTGAAACTATTCCAAGAAAGCCCATAATTGGCATTGGCTGGATTGGTTAAATGTTGATAAACATGTAATGGAGATAAAGCAATAGGATAGATACAAAGGGTAGATAAAGTCCAAAGACGCTACATAGTTGGTTCAATAAGAGAATCGTAGAAATGTTATTGATTGCAATAGGGTGTCAGAATATCAAAGTGTTGTAGATGTGGAGGAATGTTCAATGTGGTAAGAGCAAGATGAACGTAATAAAAAAAACTTTTTTTTAAGAAAAGCAACAATTTCTTCTAGGTTTTCATAAGGTTTCTAGTAAATGGAGGAAAGGATTGCTTAACTCTGGCATAGAGGGGGAGATCCATAATTGGGAGGATGATGAGAGGAATTGGTTTTTTCAAGACAGGAGTGAGAAGTTGGATTGACTTTTTGGGTCTTAGAAATCAGCTAGCATGTTGTGATGACATTTGATATCGCGGATTGTGAATTTATAACAAGAGAACCAATCTTTCCACGAAGTAATTAGTTGTAAGGAAATATCTTCTTATGAGGTTTAAAGATTTTTTGGAGAAGATGTACTGTCCATTTCTATCACAAAGTGTAAGGTAAAAATTGACCTCTTCAATGCCCTTTTTTACCGCCAAAATCTCTTTGTGGATATTATGGTATTGCTTTTCTTATTCCTTGAATTGGCCACTAGGATGGCCACAATAATAATGTTTTCCATCATCTTTTTCAATCAAGATGACACCTAAATCATTTTCACTACCATTTGTTTGAAGGATGTGTTGTCCTTTGTTAGGAATCTTTAAAGGGGGTGGATGTTGACTCATTTGTTTTAAGTATTGGACAACTTTGATATGCTCTTTACTCTATGGTGGTTGATACTTTCTCAACAATCTTGATCAGGAGCTTGTATAATTAGCCACATGTGGAATGAAATCCCTGATGTCATTAACAATTCCAAGGAATTGCTGGATTTTCTTTGGACTAAGATTTTCATTAGGAAAATGTAACAAGGTTGATCAAATATGACTCTTTTTGGATGAGAGCAAGATTCCATAATTCTTTGTAAGATTTAAAAAATATTTAAGTAGTGTTTTTATGATCTTCATAGGTCTTTGAATATAGTAGAATGTCATCAATATAAATTAAGGCACTGGAAAGAATAGGCTCATAGATCTTTATCATAGCCTTCTAAAATAGTGATGGATCGTCTTTGAGTCTAAATGAGACAATAACTCATTGGTATTTAGCATTTAGAGTGTAGAAAGTTGTTTTGTACCTTTCTTGTGGGTCTATTCCCAATTGTCAAAAATATGCCTTTAAGTTAAACTTTAAAAAGATTCTTGCTTCTTTGAGACATAGGACTTGAGTATTGATATTTGGTAGTGAAAATTTATCATCTTAAATGAATGCATTTAGAGGTTTATAGTTAAGGACCAACTTCTTCTTTCCTCCTTGTTGTTCAGCCCTTTTATTTACAAAAAAGGCTTGACAAGCCCAATTTGATTTATGGGCTTAATTAATCCTTATTGAAGTAGCATGACACATTTCTTGTGCCAACTTCAAATCTTTAGGATTTATGTTAGGTTGAGTAGCCTTGGTAGGATTGATATTTTTGTTCTTTTTGAAGGGTAAATGAATGAAGAATTGTTGACTTTTCCAAAGAGGTCGTGGAAGTGAAAATTGGGAATGGTTCTTCGAATAGTGTTCCAAAATTTGATCTCTCAATATTTCATATTAAGGAAAAACTGGAGTGGGCTTAAACATATTACATATATCAGTATAAACACTAAAATTAACTCTACATTTGATACCAATAGATAGGATTTGTAAGGAAGATTCCTTGCAATATATATCTATACCAATTAGGATATCTGGGTCAGGTAAATGACTACCAAGGGCTTTAGTCCATACAACGCAATTAAGGAAAAACTTTATCCCAAATTTCCTTCTTGTGATAAGCCTAATTTTAAATGAGTTTCTATCAACAACAGTAAAATATTCATCTTAAGATATTTAAGCTTTAGGAGGTAAGATATTGGGTTTCATAACACTTATATAGGATCTAATATTTATATATCCATTAGCCTTAATTGGTTTATCATATTCATTCTCTTGTAACAACTAGATATTAGACATAAGGACGAGGAATGGTGATAGCCTTTGAGTCTACCTTAAAATATGGTTGTTGTAGCATTTATAGATTATCATCTTCAGTATCAACATCTTCATTTACTAATTCTTCAAAGGAGTCAAACTCATCATCAGAGGAATTGATAGGTACATCAAATTTAGTTTCCTCATCTTCACTAGATTATTCTCCGATGATATCTGCAATGTTGATGTTGTCATATATTCATATGATAACCTTAATAGATTTTGGTTCAGCCTGATCTTGCTGAGGTTGAACATCGTTGTTTGGATCCATATTCTGCACGACTCTGGCTATGGAATACCTGCAAAACAGATAACGGCGGGCTGGGAGTTGATTCCCGGGAGGCCCCTTCGACGCTCAAGTCAGTTTCTTTGTGTAGGTTTTGGCTGCTAAAAGCAGAGAAGAATAGGGTTGTAATCTCATACATGAATTATGGTATAATAATACCTTATATATGCTGTGGATGCTAGGTTTACGTAGATCTTTGTGTTTGCATGAGAGTCTAACTCCTGATGGGCCGAACGGGCCGTAGACGTATGAAGATGGGCCCGGGCCTAGAGCTGGGCCTGGTAAGGCCGGTCCAGCCGACCCAACCATAAGCCCCCTTACTCCTCGAGTCTGACCGAAGAGAAGGGTCGAAGGAGTATATAAAGATTGTGCGGCCTGTCTGTGTGACAACTCGTGGTGAGGCCGGCCGATCGGAGATCAACGCCCTTTGTGCGGTAATTCTTGTTATGACAGGAAACTGACCGAACTAGCGAGCCATCGCTCGGGCGACAGCCAGTCGATCGATTAAGTCGTGTTAAGGAGGGGCGATCGATTGGCTTATGTCGTGATAGGGCTATCGGTCGGTCGTCACCGTCCTAGCATAGTCTAGGTTTAATTATTACTTGACGATTCACATCTTCTAGGCGTCGTTCAAAATCTGAAACGGTGAAGGTGCTGAAATCCAAGACGCTTGGTGTAATTATTTTGACGGTCTGCCTCTTCTAGGCGCTACCGAAATTTAGAACGTCGCGTCGCTTGGGCCGCCGTACATTTATCGTGCGCAGTTACGTGTGTCCCTTCGTTTGTTGCACCGCTTCAGCCGCTTAGATTTTTCCATGTGGCCAATCCGGATTGGTGTGTTTGTTCGATTGATATTATAAATTCTAGGACGGACAGTTTTTCCTCATTCTGTATGGCTTTCCTTAGCCTCTGGCCTTTGTCTTTTCGTCTCTTCATCCCTTGTTGTCATAGTGCATCTTTCACTATTGTCCCCACTCCGGGTTTCAACAATCAGCCAGATGTGTCCTTTTTTCCTTTCTCCATCCGAGATTGCCTTGCCGGAACATTGTGTTTGCTCGAGCCCCACCTCTTTTCAGAAGAAAAAAGGGGAATAGTCGAGACAGAGCGAGAGGTAGTTCCTGACGATCGAGATATAGCGAGAGGAAATTCCTGACGAGGTCCTGTGATGGTGATGTCACAGGACTTGTCAGCCAATCTGTCCATTCAGAACATATAATGGAC
>JANKOE010000008.1:23008204-23019351 GCA_026284465.1 Erythroxylum citrifolium | reverse complement strand
CAAGTGAAATGTGAGACATTATAAGATTGAAGGAGCATGATTCATGTCCAATGAGGGCCCAATGGAAAAAAAAAATATAATACATGACAATTTAATTAGGGTTAAATGGAATAAACCCTACAAGATAAAATGACTAAGTTTCATGTTATATGATCCGGAGTTGGGCTCCGGTAACGGGGTCCAACACCCTCAATTTTTTCATGTCTTTCTTTTGCAAGATCAAGAACTTATGGTGGAATTAGTATGGTGGAAATTTCAGTCATTGGGTATGAGATAAATAGTTTCATGCATTAGCTAATACTTATATGATACACAATCCAACTTAGGGAGTTTGGAGGTGAAAATTTCAAAATTTAAGAGTTTATTTGGTAAAATTAAAGTTCAAGAAATTAAATATTTCAATCACTGAAGTTTAAGGTAATTAAAGGGCTTTTCTCTTTTGTCTTATCCAAACATCTTTGATTATTCTAACAATTTCGTTTATATATCACTAAAGCTATTAGAAATTCATTAAAACAGTTGTATAGTATAGTTGTAGGTTGTTAGCATTCTTATATTGAAGAGTTTAAGGACAACATCTAGTTGATATTTAACTGAGTGATTAACGTGTGACCAATAATTTGAAGGGTAAATTATATTTTAAATTAACAAATTTACTTAGTTATGTATTATTACTCAAAAATACAATAAATATCAATTAAATGTTAAATATTTTAATATTTTAGAAATATAGTCCATCGTAAGTATCTACCATTAACTTTATTTGTATGAAATGTTGTATAAGTTGGATTTATTCATGTCAAACAATATGTAAAATTTTAATAAATAAAATATTTATTATTTAAATTTTAAGAATGTATAATTGTTTTTGACATTCATAAAAGAGTGGTTGATTTTTATTTTTAATTAAAAATATAAAAATTATTTATTAAAAATTCTATGCGTATAATGATGAGCTTGGTTGAGCTTATGTGGTGCTCATATTAACAAAACTAATAATAGGGATTATCTAAGTTAACTCTTGAGTTATATTTAGAAATTTGAAAATTTTGACATTTGATTAATATTTTTTATACTTCTTTTTAGTGTTATATAATTAAATAAAATTTTAAAATGAATTTTCTGACATTTGATTAATATTTTTTTATACTCCTTGTTAGTGTTATATAATTAAATAAAAATTTTAAAATTTAAATATGATTGATCTAAATTATAATGTGACTTATTAAAACTTGTCATAAGCTTTGATATTCACTCGTTTTAACCTAATATATTAAAAACAAGGACTTAAATCAAAATTTACTAGGCTGAGTTCAACTCAAGCCTTTTCAAGTTTGTGCTATTAGTAGTTTATGTTTTAGCTTCAAATTCAACCTCATATTCAAATTAGAACCTATGAAATTAGGGAAAATTAGAAATAAGAAGTCTATACAATAATCAAGATTGGAGACATTGGCCTATTTAAAATGAGTGTCACTTTTTCTTTTCTAAATATAATGTGAAAAGAGTCATATACCCTTTTAACAATTAGTAGGATTTAAGAATTAGAAAAATCAATTTGTCCATGAATAAGCATTACTTGTTTAGTTCTATTATTAATTTTCTACTATTGTATTTTATTTTAGTTTCATAATTTGTTATTTATTCTTAAAGAAAAAAAGTTATTTAGTCATCAATAATAATGTAGTTACACTCATACAACTAACACTTAAAACTATTAAATTATAAAATAATAATTTTTTTGAAATTAAATTTCATTCCTAAAGAATATTGAGTATAAGGATCAAACAACACCACCATAAAAGAAATTACAAAGGATGATAGTCTTCCAAACTAACATGGTGTATAGAGGAAAGCATTCCTATGTAACAAAATAATAATATTGAAGACAAGAAAGAATTGGAAGATTACTCTCAAGCTATTATAGTCCCCAAGCTAAGGACATGTTGAAGTTGCATTTTTCCTAAAGCATAGTCTAGGTTTTAAGGTGACCAATTCTACTTCTCTTTCATATATCTAGACATTATTATGTTAACCCTTAGATCAAGATACTTAACATCTACAAGTCCTTATGTAGCTCCTATAATGGTGGTGTTATTTTATGGAAAATTTATAAAAGCTACCAAAGTTAACATAGCCTACTGTATGGACCAATATTAAGGTTGTGTAGCTTATTAAATATTATGGTTTTAGATAAAAAGAAAGAGGGAAGAAAAAAGAAAAGAGTTTTTTTCATGGTCAGAAGATAGTTTGAACTCATTTTGGAAGCTGCTTTACATTTGTTATTGATCAAGATTAAGTCATTTTTTATAGATAAATAAGGTTCCAATAAGATTAATTAAAGATTCAAGAACAATAATCTCTTTTTTCTTATTTTCCTTATTGTTTTTGTGTTGCTATTCTTTGTTTAGTTATGAACTAATTGGGATATAGGTTTAAGTATGTTGAACCTTAGGATGTAATTTTGAACGATTTTTTAGTTTAAAGACCATATAGTTTTCTTGTGATTTATCCAAGTTTTTATAAGTAATTAAATTAAAGGAGTGAAGTAAAAGATTCAATTATTTGATTCATGCATCAAGATTTGAGAGATGAGCTGTGTGGTTATATCATAATATGGGCAAGATTAGCTAAGCGTAAGCTATTTAAGAGAAAGTCGCAAGATATTCCTAGGTGAGGATAAAACCAATTAAGAGAGTTTCATATAACAAATTAATACATTCTTAGATTGTCTTGATTCGAAATAGATTTTAGTTGATTAATATAAGAATAATGTTTATATATCTTAAGAGAGGATATAATATAATTTAGAAATTCCCACTAATCCAAGAAACTAGAATCATCCATTAAATTAGAGTGAAATAGAATATAGTAAAGTCTTAAGGGAAACCTCAAATAAATCTAATTTATCTATAGATTGATTTATTCTTGGTCGTAATTTTGTTTTAGAATTTATATTTATTACTTTTTTCTTCATTAATCAATCATAATCATTGGTCTAACTTATTACGTTTGGGCTAGTTAGTAATTAACCAAAAGTCCTTGTAGGATTCACCAATACTCGCTTGTTTTAGTTACAGCTAGTGTACTAGTGATAAATTATAAAGACATATCAACTCCCAACTAGTACTTCTTTATAAGTCTTTTAATTAGACTTCTCCTCAAGTTGTTCATTCATCTTTGATCTATAATCAAAAGTTTGCTTCCATTGTTCTTCAAAATCCAAGGTTTATTATCTTCCTCATATTCTAATACTCGTGGATTGTCCATCTTCCATTCTTCTCTTTAGAAGAAGTACAAGAACTCTTAACTTAAATTAACTATCGATAACTCCTTGAGCATCTTCTTCTTATAAAGAAGCCTTCTAAGTTTATGCTTAAGTATATGCAAAAGAGCTTTAACAAAATGTATATGAGCACGTAATGTTTTTAAAAAGCTCTAAAAACTTACTAAATTTATTCCCCTTTTGTCTATCTTATTCTTGCTCAAGTATGAAATTATCCACTCATCCTCCTTAACTCCTTCCATATTTGTCTCCTTATCCTTCTCTTTCTTCTTCTCGTCTTCCTTCTTATCTTATATAACAATCTTCTCATTCACTTCTTCCTCTTTTTTCTTTAATATGTAGCTCCTTCCTAATCTTTAAATTTATGATATTGACTTGCTCACTTAGATTTGACTTGGTGTAGCAAGGAAAAGCACCTTACTAATGAGTTGTTCAATATGAGTTTCTAGGTTTTAGAGAGACTCTTCAATCATCTAGAAACGAGTATCAGTGGCAATGATAAATGTCATCATAAGCTCCTCGATAATTAGATTCCAATGTTCTTATTATTTTTTAAATCTAGGAGTAGCTTGATCGTTTGATGCAAAGTTGGAACAATTTCTCCACATCAAATTGTAAGTATATGTACAGGGGATGTTTTGAGGAAAATTACCTATAAAATTAGGTTGTTCATTTTGTTGTTACATGTTGTAAGATTTTTTACGTTTATGATTGGAGTGGCTACCACTGTAAATTCCATAATGCATCACAAATGCCAATTGAGTTGCTAAATGCATATTATTATGTCTCTTGTTTCAAGCTTATAATACTTACATAATAAGTAAATATAAAAAATTCTTAAGAAAACTATAGTCTTACATTAAATACAGAAATCAATCTAATAGATTTTAGGGTTCATCCCATCTAAATCTATATCCCAATTTTGGTTCAAGTAAAAGGAAAAAAACTAATAGAAACCAATAAAAAATAAGATAAAATAATAAATTATTATGGCTTTTGAATTATGATGTTGCTTGATGAATTTTAATGGAATTCTTGAACTTTTTTGTTAAGGTTTTTCCTTTCTTGATGTGTTCTTGAATCTCCTCCGCCATATGACTGATGTTTGGTCCTTTTATATATCTCTCCCCTGTCCTTTTGGTTTATCCTCTTTTTATCTTAAGAAACCTTAAAATTTCATCAAACATGGGACTAACTCGAGCTCATGTTTATCCTATGTTGCTTTATAACTTCCAAAAATCTTAATTTTTGTAAAATTTAATGCCAAAACTAGTCATCAACGTGGTAATGTGTTAGTCTCATTTGGGGTTTGTCCCTCTTCTGTTTAACGTATGAGATCCCTTACTTGGAACACATATGTGTTGAGAGAGAATAGGGTATCATGTAGGTGTCATGTTAGGAAACATTAGACCATATCTAAGACATATTCTTCACATGGACAAATCATATAACAAGTTGAATACACCTTATCTGCGCTAGAGTTCCAACAAGTGGTAAATGATATGAAGTTTATTAAATAGCATGAGAAATTTACTGAATTGCTTGTCCATGTGATCCTTCTTCAACTTTGCTAGATATGGTATGGTGGGCTATAATTCTTTAACTTTTGAAGGATGCTTTATATCATTGGTCTCCTTTTGACTCTTCTCACGATCCTCCTCTTCACTTCTGGGTCTGTTGTCTGCTTGTAATTCCTTCCCGCTTCTAAGTTTCACCTCTTTCATATGTTCATTAGGATTTGGTTCAACAATACTCAGTACATTCCCCCTTTTCTTCTCAACAAATATCGTTGCCAATTGGTCGAGTTGAACCTTCAAGTTATGGATGGAACTATGTTTGCTCTTATATTTCGCCTTTGATTCTGGAATGAATTCCATCATCAACTCTTCCATACCAGGCTTCTTAAGTTGTGATGCTTGCTGCTGAAATCTAGGTAGAGGGTTGTTTCTTAGTTGACCCTGATTTTCCTATGAAAAGTTGGGGTGATCCTTTCAACCAGGATTGTAGGTGTTACTATATGGGTTATTTTGGGGTCTAAGAGCACTCCCCAAATAATCTACATGTTCTGGATGAGCTGATTGGCAATCCTATCCTTGGTGTTCTAGCCCACACACCTCGTACTCCATCACTTGACCTTGTAGAGCCATCATAAGTTTGTTTATCTTCCTGCTCAAGGCCTCCACTTGGCTTGCCAATTGTGCCATTACATCCACTTCATATACTCCTATTGTCCTATTAGTTCATGCTCTAGATGAGCACCACTAGTAGTTGTTCATGGTCATATCCTCTATTAAGTCCTAGGCGGCCTCTGGTGTCTTGTTATTGAGTGTCTCTCCATCTGCCGCATTAATAGATTGCCGAGTACTTTGACTCAATCCATTATTAAATATTTAGATATGCCTCCACAGTGGTAGTCCATAGTGTGGGCATCATCTCAACTTCTCCTTAGATCTGTCCCATGTATCATATAAGGATTCACCTTCAGCTTGGGATTATAAGAAGATATAATTCCTTAGTTTCACAGTCTTAGCAGTTCGGAAATACTTCAACAAAAATTTCCCTGCCACTTATTCCCACGTAGTCAACAAAGAGCGTGGCGTGGAGTTTAACCACTACTTGGCTCTCCCTCTTAAAAAGAAAGGGAATAGATGTAGTCTAATGGCATCGTTATTAACTCCATTAATTTTGAAAGTGTTGTAGATCTCCAGAAAGTTGGAGATGTGCATGTTGATATCCTTGTCTTTCAGTCCATCAAATTGGATTGTCTATTGCATCATCTAGACTCATCTTGATCTCAAACTTGTTTTCTTGGACAGTCGATCTCACATTGTTAGACTTGGTACTGATTAAGTCCAACCTAGCATAGTCAAATATGATTCTCGATTGGTCAAACTCTCGTAGTTGTGTCTATCGAAGATTCCTGCTCTTTGTTCTTTCAATCCCTAGGTTCGCATCTATTATGCTCTCAGATGTGCTATAGGTTATAAATTGATCAAGAGTCCAAATTTACAAAAAGAAATAAAACTAAACAGAAAACAAATAAAATAATGTAAAATAAAAATAAGAATAAAACAAAACAAAATAAAATAAAAATGACTAGAATAATAAAATTAAGGTTTTCCTAATATCACTGTCTTAAGCAACAATGCCCAAAAATTGATTGGCTCTAAACTTAAGGCAAATATTCAAATTAACCATAAGTGCACGGTGTAGCTGTAGCTAGCATAGGCAAGCATAAGTCAATCCCATGAGGACAACGACTAATAGTAATTACTTCTCTTCTATTATCTAGCCTACGAATTGGATTTTGGTTTTAATTAAAATAATACTTAAAAATTAAAATAAAATAGGAAACAATAATAAATGCAGCGATATATAAGTAGTTACTTAGAAAATAATCAACATCAACAATTAATTTTTAGGTAATGAATCCCCCTAAAATCCTTAGATAATTAACCTTTTATTATGCAATTGTTTTATTGATTATTGGATGGAAATTCTTATCCTATGTTAATAACTCTCTTAAGACTACTAAAAATTAATCCATAGGGTTATCAATCGAAATCATTTAGGTTAAAGTTTATAGGATTGCTTTATCGATTTGTGAATTCTGCTATTAGGTTTGACCCTAATCTATAGGATTTATGTCGACCTATCTCAAGGTTTGCAATCAACTCCTTCCAATTATGGTAGACCTATCTCTAAGACACAGGCGTGTATTAAACCATTTATATTCCAAAATCTCCAGAATTTGCGAATATGCATGAGTTGAGAGACTTACATGGCCGTGTATCTCTAAATTTCTTCAAAACTTTATTTTATACTGCATTTTCATCCTAATTGTTCTCCTTTTAGTATATGAAGGCAATTATAACCTATAAATGCACTTGGAGCACATTAAGTACCAAATATATAACAAATTACAAAATATCAAGCCAAATACATCAAATATGAGTGTATAAATATAGTAAAATATGCATCTACCATTAGACTTCCTTGTTTAGAAATACAGTCCAAAAAAACCAAGGTTTCTCCTAACATAAAGGTCACTAAAGTTACTTCATTGGACCTAAGCCAAGAATCTCTTTATTTCACACATTGATAAATAGTCTATTAACTAACTCTTTTATTTCTTGCATATAAAAGATGTTTGGTCCACAGTGACAACTTTAAAAGAAGTCTTTAACCTAAGCTTCTTATACCTATGTTCTGACCTTTCTTCTAGCATAATCAATATTTTAAAAATCAGACCTAATCGATCGGTCGGACCGAAATAAAAATGGATTAGTCTGGTTTCTGGTCCCATTTACATTTACAACCATTATGAGTAAAAACTAGTTGGTTTTCTTTAACAAAGTGGTTGAGTAATAACTCAGCCAACGTTTTTGAGCGTATAGGACCCACCATCCACTGAGCATGTGGGACCACCATAAAATTTCATCATGTGGGACCCACCATTGTTTTGAACATGTAGGACCCACCACGAATTTCTCTCCACGTCGTGTAGTTTTTAAGTTTTGATATAATGTATTGTTGCAGGAATCATAAATCTTTTGAATTTTCAATCAATTTTTTTATTTTCAATTCTCACACTTTCTAATTAATAAATTATATTTTTCAAATTTTATATTATTTATTTATATATTTACATTTTAATTTAAAATTCTGTTTTAAATTATTATTATTAAAAATATAAATTACTACTTTTATCTTTTAAAAAATACTAAATTTTTTTAATCTCACTAATAAATTATATTTGTCAAAATTTATTTAGGCGATCACCTTGTCATGCTGCATCAGTACACATCCCAATCCTTGATGCGACGCATCACTATACACCACATAACCTCCAGTCCCTGATGGAATAGCCAACATCGATGCAGTAGTCGACCGATGTTTCAGCTCCTCAAAGTTGTTTTGACACTCCTTATTCCATCTGAACACTGCATTCTTCCTCAGAAGTTTTGTCAGAGGGGCTGAGATCATAGAAAATCCCTCGACAAACCTCCGATAATATCCAGCCAATCCTAGGAAGCTTCGGATCTCTGACACAATTCTCGGAGCTTCCCAATTCATCACTGCCTCTATCTTCTTCGGATCTACCTGTAAGCCATCTGCAGTCACTATATGCCCCAGAAAAACAACCTAATCTAGCCAAAATTCACACTTACAGAATTTGGCATACAACTGCTTCTCTCTCATAATCTGTAAAATGACTTTCAGATGCTCAGCATGCTCCTTTCAACTATTTGAATGCACCAAGATACCATCAACAAACACAATCACAAATCAATCCAAGTAGGGCTGAAACACCTTATTCATTAGGGCCATAAAAGCTACCGGGGCATTAGTCAGCCCAAACGGCATCACTAGAAACTTGAAGTGCCCATATATGCTCATGAATGCACTCTTAGGGATATCATCCTCTGCTATTTTCAACTGATAATACCCTGGTCTCATATCTAGCTTAGTAAATACTTGAGCTCCCTGCAACTGATTAAGCAAATAATCAATTCTAGGCAACAGATACTTGTTCTTTACTGTCACCCGATTCAGTTACCTATAATCGATGCACAACCTCAAAGTCCCATTCTTCTTCTTCACAAATAGCACTGGAGCTCCCCAAGATGAAACACCGGGTCTTATAAAACCCCTTTCTAACAACTCCTGAAGCTGAGCCTTCAGCTCCTTCAGTTCCATAGGTGTCATCCTATATGGAGGAATAAATATAGGAGCGACACTTAGAACTAGATCAATCGTGAACTTCGTTTCTCAATCTGGTGGTAAACCAGGTAGCTCATCTAGAAATACATCCGAAAACTCCTTAACTGCGGGAATGTCCTGTATACTCTGCACAGCTCTAGTATCAATGATATGGGCTAGATAAGCCTCATATCCCCCTTGCATCAATCTTAATGCACTAATGAATGATATCATCCTGGCTGGCACTGCCCGACTAACTCCTTTGAAAACTGCCCTCGGCTGACCAAGAGATTCCAGTACTACCTCCTTGGTGTAGCAGTTCATGATGGCCCTATGGGTAGTAAGCCAATCCATGCCTAGAATCACATCTATCTCCCTTAATTGTAATGTAATAAGGTTTGCCTCCAATATTGCTTGATCAATCCAAATCAAGCACTCCTTGTAAACGTCTCCTATAACTATAGTACTGCCTAATGGTGTACTCACCTCTAATCTATATTGTAGTAACTCCCTATCACAATGCAATCTACATGTCAATTACGATGCGATAACGGAATGTGTGGATCCTGGATCTAACAGTGCAAATGCCTTCAAGTCATAAACAAAAAATGCACCTACAACCACATCTGGTGAGTCTTAAGCCTCTTGCCTGGTCATAGCATAGACTTTGGCCTGGGACTATAGTCAGCCACCTCGCCCCTCAATCCTCATAAAAGAACTCTCAGCTCTCCCTCTGCTTCTAATTCGGCCTCTCTGTCTAGATCCACCACCTCTACTCCGTTGGACTGTAGTATTACTCCCAAATCGCCCACTGACAGCAGACTGAGCTCCCAAAGTAGCAGGGCAATCTCTGATCTGGTGGTCCATGGAGCCGCATTTGAGACAAGCTCCAATCAGTCTCCAACACTCACCACCATGCTGCTTCTCACAGTGCTCACAAGCTGAAAACTGATTCTGTCCTGTACCCCTTCCACTGCCAGTCTATGAAAACCTGCCCCTCTGCCTAGATCCTGACTGCCTGGATCCACCTGATGATCTGAATGCTCTGTTCTGGCGCTTATTGAAGCTCCTGCCAGAACTGCCCTGACTCTTACTAGGCCTCTTCATTATGGACCCTTGTCTAGTCCCAGCTTGTTTCTCCTTCATCAGCTGTTCAATTCTAATTGAAGCAGCTCTCAGCTTATTAAAAGTACCCATATCTGATCGCGCTAACCTTGTTCTGATCTCCATATTAAGTTCATTCTCAAACCTCCTACACTTGTCTTCTTCTGTAAGGATTAGAGCAGTAGCATAACCCATCAATTCATTGAATCGGACCTTGTAATCAGCCACTGACATCCTACCTTACTTCAATTCCAAGAACTCTTGCATCTTCATGTCCAAATAGATCTTGGGCATATAATTATCTCTGAACACTCTCAGAAAATCTTTCCACTTCAATTGGCAAGGCCTGGTAGCATTGCCTGGGACAGTCTTCCACAACTAGTAAGCTGGGCCCTGCAGTAAAACACTGCATAATCAAACCTCTCATCAGGCTCGTAGTCCATCTGATTGAATACCCTTTTTGTCCTTTCCAACCATCCCTCGGCCTCAGCAAGGTCTATGCTGCCATAGAAATCCACAGCTCCCTGCTTCCACAACCTATCATACCTCCTTTTCCTTCTCTCGGGAACTCTAGGAGGCATCTCCTTATATCGAGGTACCGAGGACTCTCTACTGGCTCCTACCGATCATTGGTCAACTGGTTGATCAATCTGATCACCTAGAGCGGATGACCTATAACAAATAATAACTTTAATCATTATCTGCATTTTTCACGATATTTCATGCTTAACATTCCTATATGTCCCAACAGATGCCAAACTTGGCTCTGATACTACCTAAATGTAGCACCCCCTTACCTAGGGTACACACCGGGATGCCCGGAGTTCATTCCGGTACATATCTTACAATAAGAGTGAGCTACGTTCGATCACTACATTCACTTCATATGGCATCATATCAATTTCCACATATAAAGCATCATAAGAAAACCACAATATTTTTAAAACTAACTTTTCCTCATTTCATTTCTCAAAAATGAAAGTCTACATTGTGTCTTTCAACCTTTACTACATGTACATCAACAAAACCTAGTACATAAGTACTACATGAAAGA
>JANKOE010000008.1:22979109-22991553 GCA_026284465.1 Erythroxylum citrifolium | reverse complement strand
TACCATTATCATAAGGTATGTACTTGAATGCCCTCAGGGTATTCGGGTATTTGCTTTATGGTAGTGGGATGTTGCATAATGGATCACCCTACCTTATCCCGTTAAAACCTTTGGAGAGCTTAGTGAGGCATCCATTTACAAGAGCACTATAAAAAGGTGTTGAGATACACTCTTTTATCTTAGAAATGAATTTAGAAGGGATACTAAACTATTCCAAACTACTAATGATAAAGCTCTAATTAATGTTGTCAATGGCCTTAGAGAAATTTATTTTAATAGCACAACCTTTAATTAATTTATTGGAATTGTAATCCTTCATTAGCTCCTGGACCAAAAGGATATTATCAGATATTGTTCTACCATGAATGAATGCACCTTAAGATTGATGAACCATTGAATTAAGAGGATCTTTAAGTATGTCTGCCAGAAGTTTAGCAATCACCTCATAAATTGTGTTGCAAAATGACACAGGTCTAAGATAATTTAAAGAAACATCATATGGAACTTTGGGAATCAAGCAAATATGTGTGGCATTCAGCTCTCTCAACATGCTACTAGAATATAGGAATTCTTGCACCACCTTAACTAGAATACTACTAGTTATATTCCATATGCAATGAAAAAAATAAGCATTATACCCATTAAGTCTAGGTGTTTTCCTCAGATTCAAGTAAAAAAGAATATACTTGATCTCCTGTCTAGAAGCTAGCAATTCCATTGATTCCAAGTTAGGGAAAGCTAGAGGTGAATTTATCACTTCTACCAGATCCTGTAGGGAAGTCTTTCTAGGCCTATTAGAAGCTAGTAAATCTATATAGTATTTGGTAACCATCATTTCAATCAAAGCAAAGTCAGAAACTAGTTGATCATTGTAGTCTAACAAACTCTGAAATTTATTGGAATTTCTCCTGGCCAAGATGGAGCTATGAAAGAACCTTGAGTTAGAGTTCCCTACCTTCAACCATAAGCTTCTTGCCTTTTGCATCAACATTGAGTTATGGTCTGCAAGGGCCTATACTGCTGCAATTTCCTATTTTCTTCAGATTGCAAATTTAGGTTGTTAGGAGTAAGGTAGGATGCTCTTTGAACTTCCCTTAGTTCCTCCTTAGCTTTTAGTAAACACCTTTCAGTTGATAGGGCTCCTATTTTAAGAAATAACTTAAGCTTTGATTTTACTGCTTGAAGTTTCCCTATGATTGGAAAAGCCTTGAATCCTTAAACATCCCCAGTACATGCTTCATTGACCAATTCCATGAAACCATCCTTCTCAGATAGGAAATTTAGGAGTCTAAAAGGTGCATTTATCCTCCTATTGGTGAAGATATCTCTAATATTTATTAAGGAGTGATCTAAGTATAGTGGTGATCTAAAAAGTACATGGGAATTTGGAATGGATCTCATACATCTTTGATTGGATAGAACCCTATCAAGCTTCTTCCTGATTAATGCATCACCTTTATGCTTGTTGCTCCAAGTGAATATGTTACCTGAGTATCTCAAATCAGTAGCATCTATCTTTGTCATTACCCTTTCTGGCTCCCTGCCTAGTTTGGAAAGGTTAACTTTATACCCCTAAGCCTCAAATGGAGATAAAACACAGTTGAAGTCCCTAGCAATAATCTAGGGATTCACCGTCATGTTATTGATACTACACAGATCAGTCCATAACTTAACCCTTTTGGAACTCTAAGTTAGAAGCATAAATGATAGTCACCTTAAATACTAGTTCAGAATATTCAGACTCACATAAGAGATGGACTTATTAATAAGAGGAATTCTTCAAAGATACCTTAATCCTCTCCTTATTAAAAGCATGCAATATTCTTCCATTGAAATGATGAATGTGGTCAAAGCCATATTCCTAGCTTTTCCAAAGAAAACTCATTGAACTTTGGAGCTTAAAAGCCTTAATTCTGGTTTCTAGTAATACTAATAAAATGGGTTATTTTTCCAAAATAATATCCTTAATGGCTCATTCATGCACTTGATATTCCAAAAAACCATCTAAGTCTATGTGTAACTTTACCAAACCCCTTTGGGTTTTCTCTTTTGTTAAGTCAAAATGACTTTACGATTAATAATTTTGATGAAAATCAAATAATAATAATATTAGAAAGTAAGGCGAAGCGAAGACAAAAATAAGACGAAGTGGAGCAAAGTAAGACGAAGTAGAGAAGTAGAAACTAAGACGAAGTGGAAACTAAGACGAAGCGGAAACTAAGACGAAGTGGAAACTAAGATGAAAGAGAGAAGAAGCTAAAGCAAAACTAAGACGAAAACTTGATACCACGTCGGATGGTTAATCAGTCTGAGTTAGTTACAGAACTCAACTGAATAACTGTTTCTTCAAAGATCAAGAAACAAGAAGAAAGAAGCGGTTATCAAGAAGCAGTTGAAGACGAAGGTTATAAATACAAGTTAAAGTCGAAGACTGCAGAAGTTAGTGATTTTGAAATTTTTAGTGATTTTGAAAGTGTTAGAGATTTGAAAGCTAGAAACACTGTATTCATTGTGTTAACATTGAGAGCTATTATTTTCTGTAACAAAGCTCACAAACATCTTTCTGTAAGAAAGAAGAAAAGTTGAGAGCCTGATGAGGCTAAGTGAGAAAAACAATACTTGCTGTAAAAGACCTGAAGAGGCTCGGTGAAAAGAATTCTTGTATTTTTTAGAAGTATAGTGAAATCTCAGAAAGGATTCTGGGGACTAGACGTAGCCCACGGTTTAGGGTGAACCAGGGTAAAATTGTTGTGTCAACTTCTACTCTTAAACTTTCAATTTTTATGCTTATTGTTTTTATACAAGTACTTAGAAGTTAACTGCAATACATCGTGATATTCTCACTCAATAGTTTTTGAGAAAGCAAGTTTTTCAAAAATATATAAGGGGATTGTATTCACGAAAAAGAATACACAATTCATCTCCCCCTTCTTGTTCGTTTTGTATATCAAACATAAAGTCTATACTTACGCGTGATTTACTTCATCTTTTTCCTCCTAGACCTTTTACTAGATGCAAGAGTAAACTTTTCATTCAGTGCTTGCATTTCATCAATAACCCCCTAATTGAAAGCCTTATCCTCTTTATCACTCCTTAGGGAGTCTGCACTAGCTTTTCCCTGATCTTTAACTATAATAATGTTTGAATTATCAAAAGGATCCCCCCTTCCAACTAAAGAAGAATTATGTAAATCAAGCATAGAGCTAGTGGAGTTGGGTTGTGGAGTAGGATCACCTGGTTCTTTCTCTAACCCCATTAACTCATTGTTATCCCCTCTTAAGAAAAAGTCTCCCTGTTGATTTCCAAACTTGCTTCCCAATTGAGGTTTCCAATTTTATGATAACTGAATCTTGACTTTTAGAAGCTCATTAGTAGGACTGAGTTTCACGATAGGCAAAGCTTTAGGTAGGGGATTCTTAAGATTTATTTCTACACATATCCGAGCATAACACACCTTTTCAAGCTTAGCAGCTACTGCATCAAAGCCATAATTTTTCCAATTGCACTAGGAAAAAAAACATAAGCCGTCCATAGACTAATTCTTCAGAGGAATTTTATGAAAATTGATCCATAAAGGAATGGATTATCCACCCACATGCCAAGGTCCCAATTCCAAATCTTACTCATATTATCATCATCTGTAAACTTGAACAAAAAGGGATCCTCCTCTGTAAGAAGGATTCTATCTAAACCCTTATTTCTCGATTTGTTTTGAGCCACATTTCTATAAAGGAAAACCTGGTCTTTTGTTTAAGAAAAAACCAACTAAGGTATTGTTCCAAAGTTTTGCTTCTTTTTGAAGAAACTCAAGGGGATGGGAAACTACATCAACCAGGGTAAAAGAGAAATGTTTAGGCTTAGCTAGGGGAGTTTCAAAAGGAACAAAATTGCCCTAAAATTCACTAATGACATTTAAGTTTTTAGCATTTTGCTTGGATTGATCCTTGACAATATTTACATCAGGAGCTTCTTGAAGAGTAGGGAAATGGTTCTGCATTACCACTACAGAAGTGGAGCTCCCTTTGAGGGTTTCCATGAAACCTCCTACAATAGAAAGTTACCTGAAATAGAATGGAGAGCACCAAAATCCTTCTGCAAGAGGAAAGTTACTTTTCCTTTATTGTTTATCCAAGCGAGCTTCATCTGAGAGATTGATTTAAGCTAATGTTTTTGGTGTGTTATATTATTATTAATACTTGCCCAAATTTTTAGATCAAAATTTCAAGTATTAAAGTATAGAAAAAAATAAAATTTTAACATAACTAAATTATCTCACTAACTAAGATATATAAGTAAACTTTTTTTACAGGTCGTGATGTATAAAATTTGATATTTTACTTATAATTCATGATCTTCAATATTATTTTTTGTAATATATATTTGTATATTTTATCGTAATTATATTAATGACATAACTTAACAATGTAAAATTAGATTTCACTATCACGTTCACAATATTTTTTAGGCGCATTACAAAACTTGTAAATGTTTAGATATATATTTTTATTTATATAATTTTTTGTTTATTCAACATTTAAAATTCATAACATGATGTTCAAAAACCATACTTATATATCTTAGAGAGAGATATTCATGAATTCTTTTCAACAGGCATCCTACTAACAGAAATCAATAAGGCATTTCTTTACTTGGTCCTTAAAGGCCCTAATCCCTCCTCTTTTAGGGACTATAGGCCTATAGCTTGCTCCAACTATTTGATTGAAGGCTTCCATCACCTATTTAATTAGTGAAAACCAAAGGGCCTTCATAGAGAAAAGACACATTGGGGATAATATTTTGATAGTACAGGAGCTACTAAAGAGGTATTCAAGAAGTAAATCTCCTCCAAATTGCACTATGCAGGAGCTACTAAAAAGGTATTCAAGGTTCCTCCTAACTGCACTATCAAAGTGGACTTTAATAAGGCTTTTGATAGTGTAAACTTGGAGTTGTTGCTATAGCTATTGAAGGTGTTGAGTTTCCCTGAAGTCTTCATTAGATGGATCAAAGAATGTATCACCTCAACATCTTATTATGTTATGGTGAATGTTAGATCTTTAAAGGTGCAAGAGGGCTAAGGCAAGGGGATCCTCTATCCCCTTCCCTCTTTGTATTGTGCATGAAAGCTCTTACCCGCCTTATAAAACACAATGTTGGGATGAACACTAAGTTCAAATTCCATTCCAGGTTTAAGAACGTTAAATTAACAAACTTGTGTTTTACTGATGTTCTATTATTGTTTTTTAGGGAAGAAAAAGGTTTAATTTAAACTTTAATGAATTCCCTGTAAGATTTTAGATGTACCTCTAGTTTGGATATCAATCTCAATAAAAGTCATTTCATGATCTCTAAAGGAACAACTCAGATGGAGTCTTACATAACTAGAATGATTAGGATGCAAAGGAAATATCATCCAATGATGTACCTAGGGCTCCCTATCTCTACAAGAAATCTAAATTTTAATGAATGTCTTCCTTTAATTGAGAAAGTTTGAAGAAGACTATCCTCTTAGGTGAATAAGTCTCTATCCCATACGGGTAAACTTCACTTAATCAAATTAGTGCTTTACTCTCTCCATTTATACTGGTGCTCTCACTTATTTTTATCCAAAAACCTTATCAAGTCACCGGTGAAGGGGGAGTCAAAATTCAAATGGATTGACACTTGTTCCCCTAAAGAAGATGGTGGATTGGGTGTCAATTCAATCAAAACAACTAATCTTACTTTCATTCTAAAGAGATTGTGGTGGATTATGAAAGAAAGGAATTCCTTATGGTTGAAGTGGTTGCATATCTTGTAACAGCCCAGACCACTTGCCCATAGATATTGTCTGCTTTGGGTTACCCCTCGGACCAAAACCCTCACGGTTTTTCTTTTCCCCACCTGGGAGAACCCATTTTAGGGGGAGAGGTAATCATACCTTTATAAGGCGTACTTCGTTCCCCTTTCTAACTGATGTGAGATCTCACAATCGACCCTCTCTTAGGGCCCAGTGTCCTACGCTCGCACAACGGTTCGAGAATCAGTTATGATACCATTTGTAACAGCTCAGACCACCCGCCCACAGATATTGTCCGCTTTGGATTGCCTATCGGGTCAAGTCCCTCACAATTTTGCTCTTCCCACCCATGAAAAATGCATCTTTGGGGGAGAGATATCCGTACCCTTACAAAACGTATTTCGTCCCCCTTTTTCAACTGATGTGGGATCTCACATAGCAATTTTCCTAATCGGGTGTTTGATGTGTGTAAGTTTAAATAAATAATTTTCGATAATCTACAAGTGTACGGTTCATTAGCGTAGTACCTAAGGTATCGATCCCACAAGGAGGGATAATCTATTTCTAAAATCTAAAGCCAGAAAACAATATAAAAATTCAAATTGCAAGAAACTAAAGACGACAAATTAATTCAATCAATCAAATCAAATTAAGAATAAATCACGAAAATATTAATTTTTCAATAATTGCAACACACACCCAAGAATCATCCTAGGGAAATTACCAATTGAGAGAAAGGAAATTTTACCTATCCTTAAAGCTAACCTAACTGATTATGAATTACTGGATTGTTGGTTCTAGATGATCCTAGGGTTAATTACTCTCTCTCGAATTATAACCATTAACCATAAATCATAAATCCTAATCAGATTATGGAAGTTGCAATCTCTCAATTATCAACTTATCTAAAATCCTAAGTAGTTTTGAAGCTCTCTAATAAACTACTGGAAACCTATACAAGATTTAACTCCGCACAATTTACTGATTTAATTTAATTCTTGTTCTATTAAATCATCTAACTCTCGTTAGTCAAATTCAATTATTTTTCATTTGATTCACCCTCTCAGTTTATTGTCGAATTATGCACTTGCAGAATTAAACCACAATAAATCCAATTAACATATAAGCAATCAGATTTCATTAATTCAAAGATAAAACTCTAAAGGTGAGTTTGGAACGTATTAAACATTCGAAAATCCTATCATCAATCTGTTATTCCAATTATATACAATAATACAACTAAAAATAAATAGGAAATCTTGATCCAGGAAGTACGTCGAGTAAGCTTCTTCTCCTCTTCTCTCTTCCTTCTTCTCTTCCTCTATCTCTCTATGAATTCTCTCTAGGGTTTCTTAAGGAGGTTGATGCAAAAACTCATCCTGACTCTTTTTCTTGTTCTTTAAATATCTTTTGTGTTCTGAGCAGCCCTGGTGCTTTTAGGGTTCGAAAGGTCCAAAAAATCTCTCAAAACTTGACGTTTTTGAGTGTGTACACGTTTGCATGATGCAGGCTATAATCCTAGGCTTCTGTCCCGATTGTGGCATGTAGGCCACGATCGTGGGCCATGCCCTAGGCTTCTGTCACTATCGTGACCTATAGGCCAAGATCGTAAGCCAACTCTGATGCTTCTGTCACGATCGTGGGCCGTTGTTTCAGCCCGAATGTCTCCGAAACTTCTCCGTTCTACGATGTTGACCCTGAAACTCTAGCAAACACATCAAGGTACCTCAAAAATATAATATTTAAGCTCAAAGACTTGTGTTAAGTTATAAAACACTTAAAACATAAATACTTAACAAGCTAACACAATTCTAACCTAAACACATACTAAATGATTAAATTAACAATTAAATACAAATCAAACAAAGCCTTAAAACACGATGCAATTTACACTTACCACTTCCGCCCAATTCTTTTTAGGCCTTACTTTTCTCCTCTTTCAATCTCTAAATATTATTTCTCGCATCTTCTTACGGGAGCGTTAGGGTGCCTCCTTTTAAGATGTCTATATCACCTAAGCTTTATCTCTCTCAATTTGTCATTAATACCAGTCACCTTTAATGTGTCTCTTACTATTAGATTCTTGACCTTATTTCTTTTAATAAGGTTACATATCCACTGGAGTATCCTCATCTCTGTCACTAAAAGCTTATTATTAGGTATTTGCTTGATGGACTAACACTTCACCTCATATAACATGGTTGACCTAATCGCTCAGTGATAGAATTTACCTTTGAGCTTGAGTAGTATCTTCTTGTCACATAAAACTCCTGAAGCACTTTTCCATTTAAACTACTCAGACCTAATACGATGGATTATATCTTCATCGATCACTTGATTGTTTTGGATGATAAACCTTAAGTACTTAAAACACTCCTTCCATAGTATAACTTTTGATCCAATATTTATCTCCACATTGGTAGCCACCTGATGGTCTAAAAAGTTGAATTCTAAGTACTTAGCTTTACTCCTGCTCACTTGAAAACTCATTGATTTTAACGTTTCTCTTCAATATTCTAACTTTAAAATGACCCCCCTCCCCTGTTTTATTTCATCCACTAAATCAATATTGTTAGCAAATAACATACGTTAAGTGAATAACTTTTAAAAAATCTAGAGTCTTATTCTTATAAAAAAATATTTAAATTTGAATAAATATAAGTCTCAATCAAATAAAATTTTATTGTAAATCTCAAACAATTTTTTTAAATTTGTCGTAAAAGTTCTCTAGCTCTCACTTAAATAATAAACTATAAACTATAAAAAGGAAAGTGAAACTATATTTTATTTGTTTTATTTAAGTGGGCGAGAGATAATGAATGGAAGGAGGCTTTTTCTTGTGTCTGTCTTGCGACGGAGCGAGTTGCTGTCATGCTCTCGAAAAATGGAAAATCTGACAGTCGCATGCTTATTCTAGCCCCACATCACATGAAACCCATGGGCTGTAAGATTGCTGAGAGGAGGGCATTAAATGCCCGACAATTTCCTCTGCACCTTATTGGGCCCAGAACCAAACAAAAACTAAGGCTTTGTCTCCAAGCTTAGAACCCTCCATTGCGGACAACCTCTGATGAATATGTTGATAAGTTCTCTCATGCAAAACCTGCGCGTAACTCTAAGCCTAGCAGCCATTATCGCGGAGCTACATTGTCCCAAAGAACGGGAGGAATGAGCTCCTTGGTGAATAGGCTTTGACGAGGGAAATGTACAATCGTAACCTACAATTTGTCATAAGTAGGGCTATTTCTGTGCACTGTTAATGTGCTACTTCCTTGTCACACATACCAGTAAATACAGCATCCATGAAAGCAAACAGATATATTCTTAATGTCAGGGCCAGGATATGAGTTATTAAGTTTAAAATCCTGGAAAGAAATCGAAAATTTCAAGGATGGTAAGGGTCCTAAGTACTAACCCAAGGGTCAGACGCTTACCATTCATCTAAAGAACAATATGAGCATGTTAGTGGGGTATCATGGGCCATGTAAATGTTGTGAAGGAAAATTTAAAAGTCTAAAGTTTCCTCGGATGCAAAAGGTGGTGGCATGCTATATGGGCTTTAACAGAACAAAAAAGACATTAGGCCTTTGGGTTCAGCTGGATACTGATGGGCCTTTAAGATTATCTAGAGCCTGCTTGTATGGGGCTTATACTTTGCAAAGCTTACATCAGAACATGGATTATTAATACAAGAGTTATAATATCCAAGGCGTATGAAATTTCTTCAGCAAACATCAGTCGTCAGTACCAGCAACTAGAAACAAGCGTCAACCTCAAATGTCTGACGCCGCGGTTCACGCGCTAACTAGGCCAGGCACTATGCCCTAAAATCTCCACCTTCAGATCCAAAACGTATATATTCGTGGGAGAAAATGAAAAAGTAGCTAACCCTCCCAAGAATACTTCATGGTTTCATTCGGGCAACATCGTTTGAATACAGGAATTCTAGTTTCTTGCCAGTATGTTTGAACTGGAATAAATACTCACCCACCAAAGATGGGACTGCAGAAACTGAGAAACGTGAAAAGGAATATCGAGAATCATATCTTACTGATCCGACACCAATGGAAGCATGCATCTCATTTTGCAGGTTGCTTGAAATAATCTCTTTCGTCAATAACTAGAAGATGAGCAAACTACTTACTGTTAAAAAAAAAGTTAAACTAATAACTAATTTGCAATTTCTTTAGATACTATTGGCTGAACACGAAGCAGTAGTCATCATTCTAACACATTTGGCACATCTTTCTTTGTTTAACAGGAGATCTACAGAAATTATAAAAGCACAGGCACCAGCCACCAATACATTCAAAACCGATGAACCTGTTTCCGAGCGATGCCTGAAAAAGGTCTTCTAATTGCTTTCAGTGATCGGGAGGTACACACCTTCTGCTGCCAGCCAAACATTATCAGCACGCTTTTCTCTGACACCACATACCTATAAAAGCAACAAGGCAGCAAGTATACATAATAACAATTCAGTTCAGGTTTTTGGTTTTTACAGCCAACTGCATTCACGAAATTCTTACTCCTTGATACTGTACAGTAGATAGTTTATGTCCCGTGGATATAGCTAGAGCTAGCTACCTTAAGATAATGAAAAATTCGGGATTTTAACACAGTAGAGAAAAAAAGAATCCCGGGACGTTTA
This sequence comes from Erythroxylum citrifolium, assembly GCA_026284465.1. Taxonomy (NCBI): domain Eukaryota; kingdom Viridiplantae; phylum Streptophyta; class Magnoliopsida; order Malpighiales; family Erythroxylaceae; genus Erythroxylum; species Erythroxylum citrifolium. The sequence continues at coordinate 22,981,123 of JANKOE010000008.1, read as the reverse complement.
ACATTTTGAAACACAACAAAAATTTTAAAGCACCAACTTGAAAGTTTCAGTTCTTAAGGACATATATTTAATTAGTATTGCATGTGGAAAGTATTAAAATTAACAACAATATTTCTTACCTCTTGCTGGCCTCCAGCTATCCGTTGGTATTTCTTGTCATGACTGTGCAGGTAGCCACCAGTGTCAACATGTTGAAGTCGAATCCTTTGATCTTGTTTCCATGTCTTTCCACTTCCTTCAATCAGAAGCCTAGAAACAGAAACAAGATGAATATGATGAAAATAGGTCGACGGCAGATCGGTCAATTAAGGAGAGTTTTACTTGATCTCACCTCCAGTAATCCCCGGTATCAGATTCATTATTATCACCTCCAAAGCAGCTGACCTGCAAGCAGTATTCTATGGTTACTAAAACAGTCTCAGCAAATCATAACCAGGATCCTGAAGTTCACGCCACTATCATAAGATCAATATCATATTCTTTTCCCAAATGATTAGTTCACTCATGAATTGTTATATGACAAATTATCCTCCTTCTTCACTCTTCTAACCATCTTCATCCCAACATTTAATATCTTTCTAATCAGCTTTGTACCATAAGTATGTTAGACAATTGTTGCCACTGTTTATAATCAAGGGGGAAAAAAACAACAAGCGACCTCCATGTTTCCTGAGATTGGAGATGCATGGAGATGACTGTGAAGCCACTTCCTGGTTCTCATGTGTTGGAGACGGATAATTGTGCCAGTTTTAACAATGTGTCCTTGCTTAGCATCTGTCCCTGGCTCGGGCCTCACAATCTAGTTAGAAAACATAATAAACATGAATGTTTTTAGTCAAATTCGTATAGATGTAGCATATTAAAGCTTTTTAGAGCATTAATAAAAGAGAGTTACCCAGTAGCTATTGGAATCGTCAACAGCAGGAAATCCTGTAACAGATTGCTGTCCACTCCCAGAACCATACGGCACGTCGTGGGAATGAAGCCGGAACTTCGTCCTCTCGTGCATCAGCTTAACAACCGTTCCATACGTAATCTGAAAATTAAAATAAAAAGTTCTAAAAAGAAGGAACAAACTGCACTCAACTTCAGATCTACCTAACCCTCTGAGTTCGATAGAAACAATTCAAGACACAAACCTCAACGCCTTCATCGGGTTTTGAGGCGGAGCCGTGGTCGACATCGAGGCTGAGAAAGAGAAAAATGGTGAGAGAGAAAAAGGAGAGGGCCATGGCGAACAGCAATGCTATGAACCAGTTTTGTTGCCAGAAAGGTATGGGCTGCCCGTACACTATCCTCGCCGGCGGTGAGGGAGATTGCGACTGAGAAGAAGAGGGTCTGCGGTTAGAGAGGGTATTTGGGGCCGAGGGAGCCACGGTTGTCGAAAAATTCACCGTAGACGATGACCCTCGCTCCTCTAAAATCTTATTACGGGATTTTAGGATCTGTGAGCTTTGCAAATGATTTGAATAAGACAAGATGAAACATATTGCGGAAAGAAGAGGGTTGACGAATAGGAATTGTACAAGTAGGATTATTTGCTGACGTGGATAATTAGGTCTGGAAGGGAAGGAAAATCGAAGCGGGTCTTAGGGTCCCTCCTAAGAGCCCAGCTCAGTTTATGACGTTGATTAAAGATATCCAAAACCTTTCGCAAATGGGCCTTATAAGTCCCTTCGATATGAAGATGGATGTCTTTTGACTTTTGTCAAATTAACAAAAATTTTAAATAAGTTATAATTATTATCACAGTACAGGATTATTTGATTTTTTTTCAAAATATTGAACTTTGGTTGATGGGTTTGGGAAGGAGTTAATCGGTAAGGAATAAAAAGTGAATGGTTGGTTGTTGATTATGATTATAGAGGTAATGGTTTGATATCTCACTTTTGGGGAATCCTCTATACCTCCCATTTAGTAGAGGAATGAAACTCGGTAAGGAGTTAATCGGTAAGGAATAAAAAGTGAATGGTTGGTTGTTGATTATGATTATAGAGGTAATGGTTTGATATCT
>JANKOE010000008.1:22855755-22871340 GCA_026284465.1 Erythroxylum citrifolium | reverse complement strand
CGTGATCATCAATCAGAACACATACTAGCCTTAATTCATTATTGTTCCACCAATAACGATCGACCAGGGACAGTTTATAATAGTATTATAATGCTTATGGTTTTACTATCAAGTCACATATTTGATGACATAAGCCTAATACTATTCACGGAACGTAAATCATATTACATAAACGATATACATGCATATATAAAAGAATACCTTGTAATATATTATTAATAAGTCACAATGTTAGTACAAAAGTCACATATGTCCATTGACCTAAGGCATACTACTAACACCCAATATCCCACAAACGGATAAGGGACATTTATCAATGAACTCTATATGGGACAGTACTTTAGGCACTCGGTCACAACAAAGTAACAAATGAAAAGTGGGTCTCATGTGCACTGCATATGCATTATATGAGTGATTAAATTGTATTGAATGTGAAGTGTAAAATGTGAAATGATATGAATTATGTGTTACGTGACTGAGTAAGCCATCGATGATAGTCACTCATTGAGTTCACAAAACTCACCCAAAATTTGTAAATATTTTTCATGACTCTGAAGAATACTCCGTTAGGCATATGGGAGTATACATATTGCCTGCAAGAGAAAGATAAAGGTCGGGATCAGTTCACGTCTGCATTAGTATTTTTCTTGTTTTTTTGAATAAATTTGTATTTAGCGATTTCTGTAAAACAATGTATTCCAAAATTCTTGCATAATGTGTATGCCAAGGTATTTATGTTGTAATGTAAAATCATTATGACTTAAAAAATGTTTTGTTTTCGTAATGGGTCCAAATGGCAATTGAAATTCCGTTGATTGTTTTGCGATGATTGAGAATGTTTATGAAATAAAATGGGCCCGATTTGGTTATTGATTTTTTGCAAAATGAGTATACGTTTGTTGTTTCAAAAAAAATTTGTACTGAATTTTGACTATTCGAGTGCTCTAGCATGCCACCCTCGCGAGGCACGGACTCAAATATCACTCAGGATGTCGAGCACGTGTCTTGCGGGAGTGGGGTGCTACAAACTCAACCTATTTTCAAGTATATTTATAGAAGATCATCTTAATTTTTTTTAAATGATAATCTATCATCTCGACCGTATTAGGACTATTGGCCACCTTTGGGTTAAAAATGGGCTAAGCATTAATACCTTTATGATATTTAGAAATTAAATTGTAGTCTTAGTATTTAACAAGGTTTTGTTTCTTTGAACTTAACATGTACCACGTGAGAGAGTTTTTTATAATTGTGTAAGGTTTGAAGGACAATGGAATATGTTCACCGAGGAATAACAAATAGTATTAAATGATGACAAATGTCAAGAGTACACTAATCAACTTCTTATAATGTGGCTTGATATGCTTACTGGTTGAAAAAAAGAAAAATAAAAGGATAACCATCTCTAGTCACTTGCCTTTGTTGTATGTATCTCCAAACCATAAGGCTAATAGCTGTAGATAATTATCCTTAGCTATTTTTGTTATGAATTATGTTGTTGCATAGCCAACTATATGATGGCCTTTGGTTGATTTGATGCAACTAAAAGGGAAATGGTTAATAACAAATACCCCAAATCTTGCCTTATGATCAGCTGGTTAGGTTTGAGTTGACCGAATTTTGGGTCTATTTTTCAAAAAAATCAAGCCTTAGCTAGGATTTAGGCTGCCCAAGCTCAACCTGGCCTAAGACTCGACACCTGTAGCAAAAATGACATCATTTTTACCATTTTTAAATTAAAAAGTAAATAAATATTAGATTAAACCGGATCAAGTCAAGTTATAGCTCGAGCCCAATAGAAGAGCCCAACTTAGCTGATTGCCATCTTTATGAGTAAGTTTGACTTTCTTGAGAACTTTTGGTGAATGTTTTATTTTTTTAAGTTCTGATATACCTGGATTTTATTTTTAGAGACGTTAAAACCCGCTGGCTCGGCTCAGCTCAATCTGATTTTAGCTCTGATTGACCAGGCTACTAGCTAAGGTTGGGCGGGCTACAGGCAGGCCCGCCTCGACCTGTCTGGTGTCTTAATAACATAAAAAATAAATATAAATGTCAATGGGGACTAGCTGAACTTGACCGGCTTGTCATATTTAAAAGTTTTTTTCAAAAAACATGCAACCTGGGTGCGACCCTGCTTATTGACATTTATATTTATTTCTTACGTTAGACACTAGACCTTTTAGAATTTTGCTTCATTGAACGAAAACTACTCGAAGGAAAGTCTATTAATGAATTTGTCACGATTTTACATTTGTTGTTATGATACAAATTTTTTCTATTTAAAATTTTCAAATCAATAAAAGCATTTTTGAATTAATTATTTCGCGGCTACACGTGACAAAGCAAGCGTAGATTGAAAAAGGTGACCGTTGGTTTTGACTCACACATCCAATAACAAATAATATACAAATGGCAGTCGACACAGTCACCTTGCTTGCCATTCACAAAGAATATTTGTTGAAGATTCGCGTACCATATTTATACTAAGCTCGTGTAATATATCTCCAAATGTTTGGAATCGGCTTTATTTGTTAAATTATATAACAAATACTTAATCTGGTCAATTGGCCCACCCTCCCGGCGCCATTAGCACCCCAAGCGGGATTTTTATGCCAGAATTATAGGAAATGTTAATTACGAAAGATGAAGGGCATAAATGAAAATTCGCATTTCAACAACTTTGTGGTATAAATTCTGCATTTTTCAGAATATGATATAGCAATATTAGAAAGAATTCTTCAACTTTTCTTTTTTTTTTGACGAGTTCTTCAACTTTTCAATTATAACTAAGTTCATAAAAACAATAATGAAAGAAGTTAACGTTAGTATAATTTTTGATGAAATTTATCACTTTTAACTATTTTATACACATTATAACTTGTCAAAGACTTGTAGGTTGGCATTTTATTTTCTTTGTTAAGGACATGAGATTTAATTTGAGGCACAAAGAAAATGAAAAATCACACATCAATAATAAAATGTTTTTAATTATATCAGATTTACAAACATTTTAAAATTAAAATTAAAATAAGGATGTTTAATTATGCGATAAGTACGAGAGGGTGCTTGATTAATGAGCTTAAGAAGACATTAATGGGTAAGGAATGAAGGACGTTTAGTTGGTTATATATTATTATTATATTGACAATTTTTTGCTATCCTACTTTTGAGGATTACTCGTACCTCCACATATGAAAGGAGTTATTTTTGTTCCTTACTATTGTCACACCTGTGACACTTGTTTCTTTTTTCTTTTTTACAATTAAATATACTTAACAAAGAAAAATATAATTACTTAATTAATTAAAATACAACTAATTAATTAAAATATATTTAGTTGATTAGTTAAAATATAATTAATTATATTTTTATCGTTTTAGTAATTAAATATAATTAATTAAAATATTTTAAAATTTGATATAAAACAAAATTTTAACAAATTTTTATTTTTCAATATTTTAATAAAATAAACACTATTAATATTAATAATAATCATTTCTTACTCTTAACTAACCGTCATAATTATAATAATTATATCAATTCTTATTCTTTGCAAAATTCGTTTATTATGCCGTCTTCAGCAGTCTTCTCAACACTTCTCACACAAAAAATTTTATTTTATGCCATGTGAACCAACCATCTTAATACTTTTTTTTTTGGGTGAATTTCTTAATACTTATCATACAAAAAGTTTTATTTTGTGGTCCACAAAATTTAGTAATTTTCGAACATGCCCTTCAATTCGAAAATATTTTTGTTTAAGTATTTGCATTGAAGAGTGAGGCAAGTGGTCCCCATGCCTAAAAATCCAAAAAGGCGGATTTGAATTCATAACACAAGTTGGATTGGAAAAGGCCGGTGGAATCCGGGGCTAAGGGACGTTCTTTTACTAACCCAGGAAAACGCATATTATAAATAAGAACATGGAAAGTAGAAAAGCATTTACTTGTTGCACATATGTTGTAAGAATAATCTGATCGTTGTCCTTATATTTTTCTTGGAAATAAGAAAAAAAAAAATCGAAAACTCACTCAAACTCTGTCGCCCCTCTGTCTGTCTATCGCTCTCTCTCTCTCTCTCTCTAAAAGAAACCCTAACCCCTGTGTTCCTTTAGGAAAAAAAGGAAAAATAATCTCCTATTTATCTCCAATTCAAATCTTCTAGTTTCAAATCGATTCATGCTTTTTGGATAGGGGATTTGAGTTCTCGCGGTGTGATATTGAAGCTTGAGTGTTAGATTTCGTAAGATCTATTTGTTTTTCGTATATTAATTTATAGGAGAGAAAAAGTTTTCCCTTTTCTTTTTGGTTGTCAATGGCGTCTAGTGATAAAGAGCTCGAACACCAGCTCTTGGAAGCTGGGAATAAGCTGGAAGACCCACCTTCGTCGGTGGACGAACTTCTTCCTCTTCTCGATGTGAGCTCAAAAAGTTCTTCATTTCGTGTTTCTTTCCATGAATTTTCCTTCTTGTTTTTGTTATATTGTTGTTTGGTGCGTTTTTTTTCGCACTTTGCATGCAATTACTGATTTGAGTTGGTTTTCATGATCTTTGTCGATGTTTCTTTACCTGGTTGGTAATTATTGTCTACCTATTGTTTTCGTACTGGCATTCAAGTTAATAATGGATAGTTCACTATGGGTTCTTAAGTATTGATATTAATATTAGCGTGGAAACTGTAAGGAGCAGGACTAGTGACTTCAGTGGCAGATTGGTGTTCAACATATTTATCCTGACGGGGATATGAAGCTTCTGTTTAGTGGTGGGAAGAAGTGTACAGCATTCTCATCGAGTTGTTCACACTTGGAAAAATTTTGTCTCATGGGGGTGATGATGTATATGTGGAGTCACTCGAAATCTATGTTTGGATTAGAACTATGCCTCAAGTATTCCAATTTTTTAGCTGTTAGATTTCATGCATTATGAACACTGTGTGAGTGTTACCGCGGTTATTTCATAAGTTTGTGTTTGCGCGGGCTTTCTACATAACAGGCAATGAGTTTGATCTTGCATTTAAGACAAAAATTGACAATTATTGGAGCTTTCAACTACCATACAGCATTTATGGTATGTGAGATCTTTCTGTGCTTTTTGAAACTAGGTCTCTGTTTCGGGTTATGGTGGATTTATCAGCATTATGAGATATCTTAGATTTGATGAAAATCAATGTTATTCCATATATTACTTTTCGTTAATTATTTGGTAACTATTGGTAACTAGAAAACATCAATGTTGGCATTATTTCGTCAATAACTTGTAGCTGGAGATTTGGATAGATTAAGAACTTTTATGATGGAACCCGTATTCATTGATTGGCCTTAGTGAAACAAGAGTAAATTAATTAGACTTTTTGTTGCTTTCCAATTCTGTCACTAGGTTGTCTGTTTGGACATACTAGCAGGGGGAATACCTGGTGGGTTAAGTTGGAAGTCTACCGGTTAACCTCCACGTGTAAAAGGTTTAAACTTAAGGATATTAATGGTTATACAATTTTGCCATATTATTTTAGGGCAACATATTTAAGTCAATAACAATAAAGTATATCTTGCAAATTGTCCTTATTATAAAACATACAGTTAATTCTGATGATGGTCTTATATCTTGTGAATATCTCTGTCTCTTGAAATATTTATTTTTTCCATTGCTATTTTGGAATGTGTTATGAGCATGCAGTGCGATACCTTTCCACAATTAGGTTTTTTTTTCCTTTTATCATGTTACATTTACGTTCTCATAGTTGACCAAGTGATGTTCTAAAACCTTCTCTGTTTGCTCAATTGAGGTCCCTTGGACTGCGTGCTTTAAGATCATCATATATTCTCCGCCTCTTAAGCATTTTGGAGTGCTTGAAATTTTTTGTGCAAAGTTGCTGTTTCAGTTTTCAAGTTTATCATATATGCACCTTATAGTGGTTATGTTTGTTCACATTGCTTTTATACATACATGTCAAGGAATTGCTCATTATTGAAAGCCTTTTTTTTAATTATGTACAAGCATATATGGACTTCCTTTCGTTGCTAAGCTGACTTCAAATTATCAAATATTAACTAATCTCATCCCTCTATTTTTGTTGTTGATTGGTGTTGAACTCTGATACTGCTCATTCAAGTTTGCTCTATACATGACATGTTACCCTTTGTTAATTTGAGGTAGTGTAATGACTTGGGTTAATGAACCTTGACAAAGTAATGTTCACTGCTTCCAAATGTCATTAGAAAGGGATAAGTGGCAGCAGAGTTTTAGCTGTTTGATGAAATGGGAGATGTTTGCTTGGGCCGGTGGTGGAGATCAGTTATAGAAGTGAGTTGTTGAGACGGACAGGACATACTGACAACTTGTCAAACATGTATAAGGCTGCTGGAAGTTTCTCTAGTTGTGTTAGAATCTTGAATTTTAGGGCTAGAATCCAAAATAACTAGTAGAGAAACTTCCAGCAGCGTTGTACATGTCTGACAAGTTGTTGGTATGTCCTGTCTATCACAACTCCTCCATCACTTGCCCAAGCAAACATCTCCCATTTCATCAAACAGGTAAAATAACAAGTAGATAGGTCTAGGGATCACTCTTAGGATTTGTGTCAAGGACTAGGAATCACACTTGGGATTAGACAAACAAAACTATTGGAATCACACCCATTGGTTTCTAGCAATGGCTTCTGGGGTTTAGGAATCGCTCCTATATATAAGAATCACTCTTGGAGAAAGAAAGTTCCACACTAGAAAAATCATTTCATCTTATTTTCGAAAATGTTGAGACATATGTACATAATAAAAATGATAGAATCCTAATCCTAATGGAAAATTTTAAAATAGGAACAGAATCCTACTCATGCAAGGATTCTTCTTATTTCATAATAGACTTAACTTCCAAAAGTGACAAGTTAAAATAAGAATATTCAATTCCTTTTACAAGTTAAAATAAGAATGTTCAATTCCTTTTCTAAAAAAAGAAAATTAACAACTAAGAAAATAAATGATTTAACGAATAGAAGTTGGATATCATGCTAAAGCCCGAATTTGTTCCCACTAGATCTTTTAGACAAATAGAAGAATTCAGTAAACTAAAAGAAGGATCGCTAATGAGGAATTGAAATATAGAATAGGTCCAGGAATCACTCTTTGGGGTTTATCAAGATTTAGGAATCACACCTAAGAATTGAAACAAATAATAAAAATTATTGTTGTCACACGAGTAGGTTTATAGAAATCACTTATAGAACTTAGGAATCACTCTTAAATATCTATGGATCAATATTAGAAAAATTTCGCACTTGAAAAGTATATCTATGTTCTTTTTCCTTTATTTGTGTAAATCTCCCTAGCTTGACGAGGGTTGACCTAGACGACTAAATTTTGTTAACCAACTTGAAATAGTCCTTCATTAATGGTTCCTTCAAATGAGCCCCCAACTTCGGGCTCAGACTAACACTCTTCAAGATATTCTGCCTCTTCTTTCTTATATAAGAATACTATAAACTGAAAATAGGGGCTGCTGGAATTTTGAATTTAGGGCTGGAAATTAAAAAATATAAGGAAGTGAAATAAATAATGGGTGTAGGAATCACTCCTAGTGTTTGTATCAAGAACTAGGAATCACATTGGAATTGAAACAAGCAGAATTATTGGATGATATGTGACTTCGCTTCTTAACGTTCATTAGCACAGGAGATGAATAAACTGAAGAATTCATTTCATGTCCTTGTCTTTCAAAAATCAAAAGTATTACTCCATTTTGGTCATTATGAATATGCTTTTGGTCCTGGTGATATGAAAATTACTTTGTTAGCATCGATTTAATACCCTCTGTATGGCTATTTATGTGCATCACTATCTTTTGTGAATCTGTTAATTCGGTATTGGTTGAATGTCTTAAATTTTAAGGTTCGGTGTTTCCTTTACTGTTGCATTAATAGCATCTTGGAATTAGGTGCTTCTGGTATTTCAAATGTGTAATCTCTTATCTTTCTATCATCTCTATAATTGTAGCGAATCGAGGATTGTCTTTCAAGAGTGGAGCAGTCACCTACAAAGTCTATGCAAACTGCACTTGCTCCATCACTAAAAGCTTTGGTCACTGATAAACTTTTTGGCCATTCAAATATGGATGTTAGAGTTGCAGTTGCCTCATGCATTAGTGAGATAACTAGGATTACTGCTCCAGATGCACCTTATGATGATGATCAGATGAAGGTACCTAAGCTAGCTACTTGTCATCTTAGAAATTTGACATGCTTTTGTCCTGTGCTATTTAATGGATTTGTTTCAAGTTTATTCTGCTTGTCCTGCTGCTTTGTAAATCCAGGATGTTTTTTGCAGGATGTCTTTCAGCTAATTGTATCATCATTTGAGAACCTAGCTGACAAATCTAGTAGATCATATGATAAGAGGACATCAATCCTCGAAACTGTTGCAAAAGTGCGGTCCTGTGTTGTAATGTTGGACCTTGAATGTGAAGGATTGATTATTGAAATGTTCCGGCATTTCTTTACTGCTGTAAGGTATGATTTGTTACTCCACAGAAGTATCCTCACTGCTGCCAATTTCTTTTCCATGATTTGCTTGCTTCTGAAATATAATATTAGAGACTTATGATTTCTGCAGTTGCTTTGTTTCATGCTTTAGTTTCATCATCTTTTTTTATCTCATTTACTGTGAAATGATTAAATTCTGGTGACTATATCCTGGATTGCTTATGCTTTTCAATTACCATTGATATTGCAAGTGTTTTTGGAATTTTCTAGGGGTTGTATGTCTATTGTTAATTTGTTACATTGATTATTCTTTCTCTTTGCAGAGATTATCACCCTGAAAATGTTATCTTATCGATGGAGACAACTATGATCCTTGTATTGGAGGAAAGTGAAGATATATCTCCAGAAATGCTTTCTCCGCTATTAGATAGTGTCAAGAAGGGCAATGAGGTTGACCATAATTATTCTGGCAATACATTTTGTTCTCAGTAATGGTATCTATATTTTTCTAACAGTTGACTATTCTCTGACTACCTTTTTAGGATCTTCTACCTGTTGCTAGGAAGTTGGGAGAAAAGGTACTTGAAAGCTGTGCTTCTAAGGTTAAACCTTACTTGATAAATGCAGTGAGAACTTTGGGCCTGTCTTTAGACGCATATAGTGATGTGGTTGCTACAATATGCCAAGATATGTCAAGTACTGACGAGCGGATTGATGTTCCTGCTGCCGCTGAGAATAAGGTAATTTTCTTGTATTGAGCACTGTATGTAATATAGATCACAAACAGAGTATTCAATCTTGATATCTTGTACAGTTCTCCTGTTATATTTTCTCTAGAAAAAAATTGTAATGCATCGTTGGAATGTTATTATTTCTTAGTTGATCTTGACTGAGGTGGTGATGGGAAATTTGTTCTTTGGTTATACCAGCATAGTACATAGGTCTTGTTTTCTCAAGTTATTAGTCTCTATGTTCTTTTGGCTTATGCAAGAGATTGGCATCAATGCTGTGGAAAAAAATTTGATGCAGGGCTGTTGTTGCTACTCGTTTGTATTTTTCTATCAGTTTTTTGGTTTGTGGATCCACACCATCAAGCTATTTGATATTTGATCTCCAGTTGATGCTACAATTTGTTTACTAAAACATTGGATCAATTTGAGCCAATATCGACCATATTATGGTTCTCATAAGCATTGCATTTTCAACTTGCTGCAGGTTGAAGAGAGCAAGCTAGCAGAGGTATCATTGGATGAAACTGTTCAGGCATGGGACTTCATGTTGTAATGATGTTTTGATTTCTTCTTCATATGCAGCTTTTAATTTAAACTCTTATTCAGGCTGAGAAAGATTTAAAAAAAGAAGCATCTTCACCTAGAGAAATTGACCCCCCAGATGACAAATCCATCAAGTCAGTTGTAAGCAATGGTGTTGCAGAGACTGAGAAAGATGATTCCTTAGCAGAGGCTGATGAGTTGAAGCAGCAAGAAGACGCTGATAAGCAAGAGAACACTGAGAAGCAGGAGGATACTGAGAAGCAAGACGACAGTAAGAAACAAGAGGATAGTGAGAAGCAAGAGGATGGTGAGAAACAGGAGGAAATTAGTGGTGCTGATCAATCAAAAAGTATTGAAACATCAAAGAATGTAGGGCATGATGATCTAGCTGCTGAGGAGGTGCTTGATGCAGAAAGTGAGCAAGGACAGATTGCTAAGGTAAAAGGGAAGAAAGCTAACTCCACAGCTAAAACCACAGAACTTTCTGAGAGTTCTTGTGCTGACACTGGTAAGGAAGACAAGAAAGTGCCTGATCATAAAAATAAGGATAATGTTGCTTCTACTCTACATGAGGATCCCGCTCTTCAGGTAGTTGTTTCTTCTGATAAAAAAGAGACTGCAAGTGAGTCTTTATTGCCCAAGGCAGTAGAGGGTGATACTGTGGCGGTTACTTCCTCAACTGTTGGTGAAGGCCTTCCTGATGAAAGTTCTTCCAAAAAGGCTGTGCGAATAAAGAAAAAAGAAAGACTAATGAAGGATTCTAATCTTCCTAACAATACTTCCAAAAGGGCATCTGATGGAGCAAGCGAGTCTGAAACAAAGGCAAATAAATCACCTCGAAGAAATGCAACTTCTGGGACTGTCAGTGAGGATGAGAAAGCAATTAAAATAGATGCATCTAAGGAGGAAGGTGGTGCCACAAGTGAATCTGAAGCCAAACTGCCTAGAGGGCGATCGAAGAAGGTGGAGATATGTGGTGATAAATTGGATGGATCCTCTTCCAAGCAGTCTGAGGAGAAGCGATCTCGCAATCGCGGAAAATCTGTTTCAGAAAAACATGTTTCCAAAACTGCAGCTCAAGATGATGATAAAGTATCTTTTGTTCTTGATCTTCAACCCAAAGTGCTATTTGTTTCTGTAGTTTTTGCTTGTAATTGTCAGCGCAATCCATTAACTTCATTGCTCTGCTATGATGGTTGTCTAGGCAAAGCTGTCAACACTGAAATCAGCCTCAAAGTCAACAAAAGAGGAACAGCAGTCGGTGGAGACTCCTAAGACAGGTACCAAGCGAAAGCGTGATTCAGGAAAAGACAAGGCAAGTGTTATCCTTGCTCAATACCATCCATTGTAGTTCCTACCAATTTACTTTTCTTGGAGTTATTTGTTAGAGGTCAGTTGTCGCGTTTTATGCGGCAAGATGGATGAACTCATAGTTTTCCCTTCAATCTTAAAATTTTATTCTCATCATTGTACACTTCATCAAAGCACAGATCATTCCCCAAGCAGTGACCTGAAAAAAGAGACAGAAGTGTTGTTTGTTCAATATTCAGAGTTATGAACTAATTTAATTTGTGCTACCCCGTCTGTCCCCTCTTACTTCTGTACTATTTCATTGGTTTCAACATCAGCAAGTCCTTTACTCTCCTTGGTCCTAATAATTTATTTTCTTCTGTACTATTTCTTCGGTTTCAACATCAGCAACTCCTTTACTCTCCTTCGTCCTAATAATTTATTTTCTACAGCACGTAGAGTACTGCTCTGCTCCTTGTATTTCCTCTTGGGCCTTTATCAAAGTTTTGTAGTCTCCTTGCACCTCAGCTGCATTAATATGGTTTTGCTAAGGGTCACTTTTATGTACGAATTTTTGGCACATAAACAGGGATCTTTTATTTCATTCTTATATCACAAATTGATATATCAGGTAACTGATATGAAAGAAGATGATGATGGTCTTGTTGGTGCAAAGGTCAAAGTTTGGTGGCCATTGGATAAGAAGTAAGTGCTTGCCATGTACTCTGTAGTTAAAATATTTTTGTTCTGAAGCTATTGCAAAAGCTGATCTACTTGTATTGCTAGGTGTTGCATGTGGATATGTTATTATCTGCTTGTTGCTTCAGTGTTAATGTGCAGATGTATGTGCATACAAGTGTGTCATGGTTGTGAGATTATTTCCATTCATCTGTGATCTTTAACAGTCAATAATTGTACACTTTTTTAAGTTGTCATATAAAAGTGTAAAGAAAGTTCTATTAATGAAAGAAACCCTGATGGTTATTCAGGCATTGTCTCAAAGTTGACAAAGCTTTTAATTAAGTTGTAGATGTTTACAAATGGTCTTTCCGAATTATCAAGGGTTTAACATTGGCTTGTAGCGCCCACTTACCCTGTGGCAAATTGTGCTTGTACACATGGAAACTCTTATTGATTATGTACTAAGTCAAGGATTAATATTTTTCTCATCAACCAACAATAGCGAAATTCGTGATGCGTTATTTTGATTAAATTCCTTGTGTGGTTCTGCAGATATTATAAGGGTACTATTGAGTCATATGACCCAATTAAGAAGAAGCATAAGGTAAGATGTTGAGCCCACTGACTTTTACTTGCACCAACATGCATACATTTATGCAGCTGCTTACATGCAGGTTATTTATAAACAGATGTGATTTCATGCTTATTTGATTTGACCTTAAATTTATATCGTTATAGGTTGTATATGTGGATGGTGATGTTGAAATATTATTTCTGAAAAAGCAAAAGTGGGAGTTGATTGGAAGTGATTCTGAGTCAAATGAGGTGAGTGACTATCTGATTTACTTATGAGTAGAGTATCATGGATGTGGTACTTATATAATTTCTTTACAGGGAGAAGCAACTGATCACCCAAGTCCTGATGATTCGTCTGAAACGTATGTTTTCATACATGTCTCGTACTATTTCTTTAGCTGTGCTCTGAAATGTTATTATGGTTCTTATCAGGCCTTTGAGAAAGAAGGCAAATACTTCTGAACATTCGACAAAGCAAGAAAAGATGGATTCTTCTCATAAAGGGTGAGTATATAAACTTTGTTTTGAGTTTTTGCCCGTGACAGAATTTGGATCTGTGAGCATTGAATTTAAACTGTGTGTCTTCCTCTAGCAAATCTCAAAGTGGCGCGTCAAAGTCTGGGCGAAAATCAAAGGAAGCTGGAGAAAGTGATGGAAAGCCAACAAATGAATCCAAAGCTCTTAAGAAAACCGAGGATGATAGTGACAACAAAAATAAAGATCATACCCCTAAAGGTGGAAATAAATCTGCTGATTCTAAAGGAGTTAGCAAGTCCAAAAATGATGACATTATGATATCCAAGACTAGTAAATCGAAGGAAGAAGGCTCAAGCACCCTCAAAGCATCCAAGTCCAAGCAAGACACTCCAAAGGCAGGCAAGTCCAAACAGGATACCCCAAAGGTTATGTCAACTGCCAAGGAAAAACTCACAAAAAGTAGTAGCAAATCTAGTGCCAATGGGACCGGGAAGTCTGGTTCATCAAAGGTCAGGGTGTTAGAGATGAAGGAGAGCAAGGCAGATTCAATTAAGGGGCAAGTAAGTGCAAAGGGGAAGATAGCCAGCTCATCCAAAGGTCAGGGAAGTGAGGGCAAGAATGAAAAGAAGCGTCGAAGAGGAGCTTGAAGTGGATGGCCTGTCAGAATTTACTTATTTCAGCAACACAGTTCTTTGTCTTCAGCTTATCATTGTAGAACATTACCCATATTTGTCGCAGCTTTTGTTGTCTGAATGCTGCACTCACACAGTAAGCCATACTTTTGGTACCTGTCGAGGTCTCTTGACATAATTCCAAAGGTGTGGACACCATGGTTATTCTAGCGGTTGGCAGTCTGGTTTATAGTTTGTAGGGGTAGTGTTATTAATGTTTTTAGTGGTAGAGGAAATTTTCGCCTAGTTGGTAAGCCACAGTAGATACTATGGGGGTAGCTTTGTCAGATAGATGCTTGCAGATTAAATGTCCCAGGTTAATGGACTTGGTAATACCTTGGATTAAATGTTATTAGTCTCCTAATTGCCCTATGATCGTTGCATTTTGCGGTATAATTTTTGCAGATATGTAAATAGCTTCCTCAAAATCTTCAAGACATTTACTTTTTCTTGTACAATTGTGACAGATTGTTTTGGAAGTTGATCCGATTGATTGGTTATTGGTGCATGTAGCTTGTGTTTAAATTTAAAGTTTTAAAGGTTGGGGGGGGGGGGGTGTTGAAAGGAAGTTGGTTTAGCCAAGGAAATGAAAAGTTGATGTTACCAAGAATAATGAATAAAACATCACGCTTTTCTTTGGAATTAGATCTGCTAATGAAATTTGAAGGTGCAATGGGTAAGCAAATACGGCAATAAGCTGTACTTGGAACTGGAGATGCAGCTGTTCTTACAGAAGGCATTTCCAAAGTCGGATAAAATGGGGTACCTCTTGTCTTTTTCCTCACGTTTACCCTTATTATGGACATAGGAGCACACTGAATTATTTAATGGATTGGGACATCATGTGCTAGACCTAATTTAGGCCCGAGTACGCACTCACTTTTCGCAACAGCTTCAACGTTAGTCGTAGACTTGTTTTTAGATGGTTAAGGATTGGAGAAAATCTGTCTTGCGGGATATCTTAACGTAGAACCCAAATTCATATGGTTCATATATTATTACTTGTACCTTGGATTAGCATTGTTTCATTTACTATTATCTGTATATATACTATAGGCGAAAAATCAGGCTAAGTTCTTCAGAATATGTTTCTGCCTATAATACTCTCAAAATGCGGTGTAAAAATCTTGATGTGAAGACGATGGCTCCTGCTTAAGGCAGGAAGTATGCAAAAAATATAGACTGGAATCTTTAAACTGCAGATTATTAGTGTAATGAATTCCTAATATGAAAATCAATAGCAAAGTTTTGAAATATGTGTTGGTCAAACTTCATAAATTTACTTTCAAAATTAGGAGATTTATTATTTTATATATTTATAGTTTGTTTTGTTTTTAATACGAGGATGATATCACAATTTTAGAAATTAGGAGTACATGGGTCTAACCATTTTGATGAAGATTTAAAGTTAAACAGATTAAATTTTTTAAAATTATTTTAATTTTGTTTTTATCAAAGTTTGTAAGGAAGAGTTAAACTTTACTTTTAATTTAATATTTAAAAATTGTTAAAACTTTTTCTCATAGAAATCAAGCATCTTAAGTGGTTTCGAACAAGATAAAAGGAATAGGACCTTTTGGAGAGTTTGGATAGCAAGAAGAAACAGTTAAACAAACTCAATAAAGTGCTATTAAGGCAAAACATTTTTTAGAGAATCTTGAGTATCAATGACACAGATGGAGACTAAACATGCTAAAGAGAACCCCACACCCATAGAATTATAAAGGGATTTGGAGTGATAAGGAATGAGTTTTGATCTTTATAAGCTCTTGCTTGAATGCAAATCAAGTCTTTAAAGAACACCAGAAAATATTTTTCTAAAGGAATGCAAAGAACACTCAATGAGTTTATTGAATGTGGAAATCAATCGAAAAACAAAGGAATAAAGAAGGATAAAAAGGAAATTAAACTCCCTCATAGTCCTTTCTTAATGAGTTTTCCATTTGTTATCCATTTTTAAAGCTACAAGGATTATAAAAGTCAAACTTGGGTGATTAGGGAGTTACAACAATCTAGCTCCAAAATATATCCAAAACTAATCCAAATCTTTGTTTAGCCCACTTACACATGTGAATTGCCAATCTCTTTGCAAGAGCTTGGAAATTCTTAATTCATGATGAATTAAGAATTTCCAAGGTCATGAAT